>OU342743.1:150975811-151126556 GCA_910589775.1 Avena eriantha
GTTCTTCTCATTAACCACACATGGATCCACCACTGTCATTGCATGTCTGTTCTTTTCATGAATCATAGCTAGAGTCATTGCATGTCTGTTACTTCCATAAACCACACATGGATCCACCAATGGCATTGCATGTCTGTTCTCTTCATGAATCCTCACCCAGTGTCATTGTATGTGTGTTCCTCTAGACAAACCACATATGGATCCACCTAGTGTCATTCCATGTCTGTTCTTTTCATGAACCATAGCTAGAGTCCACTAGTGTCATTGCATGTCAGTTCCTCTAAACAAACCACACATGGATCCACCAGTGTCATTGCATGTCTGTTCTTTTTCATGAACCACAGCCAGAGTCATTGCATGTGTGTTCCTGTAGCTAGACCACCTTAGGAATCCACCAGTGTCATTGGGTGTGTGTTCTTTTCATGAACCACACCCAGTGTGATTGCATGTCTGTTGCTCTAAACAAACCACATAAGGATTCACCAGTGTCATTGCATGTCTGTTCTTTTCATGAACCACACCCAGTGTCATTGCATGTGTGTTCTTCTAAACAAACCACATAAGTCATTGCATGTCTGTTCTTTTCATGAACCACACCAGGTGTCATTGCATGTGTGTTCCTCTAGACAAACCACATAAGGATCCACTGGTGTCACTGCATGTCTATTCTTTTCATGAACCACATAAGGATCCATGAGTGTCATTGGATGTGTGTTCTTCTCATGAACCACACATGGATCCACCGGTGTCATTGCATGTCCGTTCTTTCATGAAGCACAGCTAGAGTCATTGCATGTTTGTTACTTCCATAATCCACACATGTATCCACCGTTGTCATTGCATGTCTGTTCTTTTCATGAACCACACCCAGTGTCATTGCATGTCTTTATTTTCATGAACCACACCCAGTGTCATTACATGTGTGTTCCTCTAGACAAACCACATAAGGATCCACTAGTGTCACTACATGCTATTCTTTTCATGAACCACATAAGGATCCACCAGTGTCATTCGATGCGAGTTCCTCTCATGAACCACAAATGGATCCACCAGTGCCATTGCTTGTTTGTTCTTTTCATGAATCACAGCTAGAGTCATTGCATGTGTATTACTTCCATAAACCACACATGGATCCGCTAGTGGCATTGCATGTATGTTGTTTTCATGAACCACACCCAGTGTCATTGCATGTGTGTTCCTCTAGACAAACCACATATGGATCCACCTAGTGTCATTGCACGTCTGTTGTTTTCATGAACCACAACTAGAGTCCACCAGTGTCATTGCATGTCAGTTCCTCTAAACAAACCACACATGGATCCGCCATTGTCATTGCATGTCTGTTCTTTTCATGAACCACAGCCAGAGTCATTGCATGTCTGTTCCTCGAGACAGACCACTTTAGGAATCCACCAGTGTCATTGGATGTGTGTTCTTTTCATGAACCACACCCAGTGTGATTGCATGTCTGTTCCTCTAAACAAACCACATAAGGATCCACTGGTGTCATTACATGTCTGTTCTTTTCATGAACCACACCAAGTGTCATTGCATGTGTGTTCTTCTAAAAGAACCACATAAGTCATTGCATGTCTGTTCTTTTCATGAACCACACCCGGTGTCATTGCATGTGTGTTCCTCTAGACAAACTACATAAGGATCCACCGGTGTCACTGCATGTCTGTTCTTTTCATGAACCACATAAGGATCCACCAATGTCATTGGATGTGTGTTCTTGTCATGAACCACACATGGATCCACCGGTGTCATTGCATGTCCGTTCTTTTCATGAACCACAACTAGAGTTATTGCATGTCTGTTACTTCCATAAACCACACATGGATCCACCGGTGTCATTGGATGTCTGTTCTTTTCATGAACCACACCCACTGTCATTTCATGTCAGTTCTTTTCATGAACAACATAAGGATCCACCGGTGTCATTGCATGTCTGTTCTTTTCACAAACCACATAAGGTTCCACCAGTTTCATTGCATGTCTGTTCTTTTCATGAACCACATAAGGATCCGCCAATGTCATTGGATGTGTGTTCTTTTCATGAACCACACCTAGTGTCATTGCATGTGTGTTCCTCTAGACAAACCACATAAGGATCCACCCAATGTGATTAGATGTGTGTTCTTCTCATGAACCACACATGGATCCACCAGTGTCATTGCATGTCAGTTCTTTTCATGAATCACACCCAGTGTCATTGCATTTCTGTTCTTTTCATGAACCACACCCACTGTCATTGCATGTTTGTTCCTCTAGATAAACCACATAAGGATCCACCAATGTCACTGCATGTCTATTTTTTTCATGAACCACATAAGGATCCACCAATGTCATTGGATGTGTGTTCTTCTCATGAACCACACATGGATCCACCGGTGTCATTGCATGTCCGTTCTTTTCATGAACCACAACTAGAGTTATTGCATGTCTGTTACTTCCATAAACCACACATGGATCCACCGGTGTCATTGGATGTCTGTTCTTTTCATGAACCACACCCAGTGTCATTGCATGTCAGTTCTTTTCATGAACAACATAAGGATCCATCGGTGTCATTGCATGTCTGTTCTTTTCACAAACCACATAAGGATCCACCAGTGTCATTGCATGTCTGTTCTTTTCATGAACCACATAAGGATCCGCCAATGTCATTGGATGTGTGTTCTTTTCATGAACCACACCCGGTGTCATTGCATGTGTGTTCGTCTAGACAAACCACATAAGGATCCACCCAATGTGATTAGATGTGTGTTCTTCTCATGAACCACACATGGATCCACCAGTGTCATTGCATGTCAGTTCTTTCATGAACCACACCCAGTGTCATTGCATTTCTGTTCTTTTCATGAACCACACCCACTGTCATTGCATGTTTGTTCCTCTAGACAAACCACATAAGGATCCACCGATGTCACTGCATGTCTATTCTTTTCATGAACCACATAAGGATCCACCAGTGCCATTGGATGTGTGTTCTTCTCATTAACCACACATGGATCCACCAGTGTCATTGCATGTCTGTTCTTTTCATGAATCATAGCTAGAGTCATTGCATGTCTGTTACTTCCATAAACCACACATGGATCCACCAATGGCTTTGCATGTCTGTTCTTTTCATGAACCACACCCAGTGTCATTGCATGTCAGTTCTTTTCATGAACAACATAAGGATCCATCGGTGTCATTGCATGTCTGTTCTTTTCACAAACCACATAAGGATGCACCAGTGTCATTGCATGTCTGTTCTTTTCATGAACCACATAAGGATCCGCCAATGTCATTGGATGTGTGTTCTTTTCATGAACCACACCCACTGTCATTGCATGTGTGTTCCTCTAGACAAACAACATAAGGATCCACCCAATGTGATTAGATGTGTGTTCTTCTCATGAACCACATATGGATCCACCAGTGTCATTGCATGTCAGTTCTTTTCATGAACCACACCCAGTGTCATTGCATTTTTGTTCTTTTCTTGAACCACACCCACTGTCATTGCATGTTTGTTCCTCTAGACAAACCACATAAGGATCCACCGATGTCACTGCATGTCTATTCTTTTCATGAACCACATAAGGATCCACCAGTGCCATTGGATGTGTGTTCTTCTCATTAACCACACATGGATCCACCAGTGTCATTGCATGTCTGTTCTTTTCATGAATCATAGCTAGAGTCATTGCATGTCTGTTACTTCCATAAACCACACATGGATCCACCAATGGCATTGCATGTCTGTTCTTTTCATGAATCTCACCCAGTGTCATTGTATGTGTGTTCCTCTGGACAAACCACATATGGATCCACCTAGTGTCATTCCATGTCTGCTCTGTTCATGAACCATAGCTAGAGTCCACTAGTGTCATTGCATGTCAGTACCTCTAAACAAACCACACATGGATCCACCAGTGTCATTGCATGTCTGTTCTTTTTCATGAACCACAGCCAGAGTCATTGCATGGGTGTTCCTCTAGCTAGACCACCTTAGGAATCCACCAGTGTCATTGGATGTGTGTTCTTTTCATGAACCACACCAAGTGTGATTGCATGTCTGTTGCTCTAAACAAACCACATAAGGATTCACCAGTGTCATTGCATGTCTGTTCTTTTCATGAACCACACCAGTGTCATTGCATGTGTGTTCTTCTAAACAAACCACATAAGTCATTGCATGTCTGTTCTTTTCATGAACCACACTAGGTGTCATTGCATGTGTGTTCCTCTAGACAAACCACATAAGGATCCACTCGTGTCACTGCATGTCTGTTCTTTTCATGAACCACATAAGGATCCATCAGTGTCATTGGATGTGTGTTCTTCTCATGAACCACACATGGATCCACCGGTGTCATTGCATGTCCGTTCTTTTCATGAAGCACAGCTAGAGTCATTGCATGTTTGTTACTTCCATAATCCACACATGTGTCCACCGTTGTCATTGCATGTCTGTTCTTTTCATGAACCACACCCAGTGTCATTGCATGTCTTTATTTTCATGAACCACACCCAGTGTCATTGCATGTGTGTTCCTCTAGACAAACCACATAAGGATCCACTTGTGTCACTACAAGCTATTCTTTTCATGAACCACATAAGGATCCACTAGTGTCATTGGATGCGAGTTCCTCTCATGAACCACAAATGGATCCGCCAGTGTCATTGCATGTCTGTTCTTTTCATGAATCACAGCTAGAGTCATTGCATGTCTATTACTTCCATAAACCTCACATGGATCCGCGAGTGTCATTGCATGTATATTGTTTTCATGAACCACTCCCAGTGTCATTGCATGTGTGTTCCTCTAGACAAACCACATATGGATCCACCTAGTGTCATTTCACGTATGTTGTTTTCATGAACCACAACTAGAGTCCACCAGTGTCATTGCATGTCAGTTCCTCTAATAAAACCACACATGGATCCACCATTGTCATTGCATGTCTGTTCTTTTCATGAACCACAGCCAGAGTCATTGCATGTGTGTTCCTCGAGACAGACCACCTTAGGAATCCACCAGTGTCATTGGATGTGTGTTCTTTTCATGAACCACACCCAGTGTGATTGCATGTCTGTTCCTCTAAACAAACCATATAAGGATCCACCAGTGTCATTACATGTCTGTTCTTTTCATGAACCACACCAAGTGTCATTGCATGTGTGTTCGTCTAAAAGAACCACATAAGTCATTGCATGTCTGTTCTTTTCATGAACCACACCCGGTGTCATTGCATGTGTGTTCCTCTAGACAAACCAGATAAGGATCCACCGGTGTCACTACATGTCTGTTCTTTTCATGAACCACAAAAGGATCCACCAATGTCATTGGATGTGTGTTCTTCTCATGAACCACACATGGATCCACCGGTGTCATTGCATGTCCGTTCTTTTCATGAACCACAACTAGAGTCATTGCATGTCTGTTACTTCCATAAACCACACATGGATCCACCGGTGGCATTGGATGTATGTTCTTTTCATGAACCACACCCAGTGTCATTGCATGTCAGTTCTTTTCATGAACAACATAAGGATCCACCGGTGTCATTGCATGTCTGTTCTTTTCACAAACCACATAAGGATCCACCAGTGTCATTGCATGTCTGTTCTTTTCATGAACCACATAAGGATCCGCCAATGTCATTGGATGTGTGTTCTTTTCATGAACCACAACCAGTGTCATTGCATGTGTGTTCCTCTAGACAAACCACATAAGGATCCACCCAATGTGATTAGATGTGTGTTCTTCTCATGAACCACACATGGATCCACGAGTGTCATTGCATGTCAGTTCTTTTCATGAACCACACCCAGTGTCATTGCATTTCTGTTCTTTTCATGAACCACACCCATTGTCATTGCATGTTTGTTCCTCTAGACAAACCACATAAGGATCCACCGACGTCACTGCATGTCTGTTCTTTTCATGAACCACATAAGGATCAACCAGTGCCATTGGATGTGTGTTCTTCTCATTAACCACACATGGATCCACCAGTGTCATTGCATGTCTGTTCTTTTCATGAATCATAGCTAGAGTCATTGCATGTCTGTTACTTCCATAAACCACACATGGATCCACCAATGGCATTGCATGTCTCTTCTTTTCATGAATCTCACCCAGTGTCATTGTATGTGTGT
This sequence comes from Avena eriantha, assembly GCA_910589775.1. Lineage (NCBI taxonomy): Eukaryota > Viridiplantae > Streptophyta > Magnoliopsida > Poales > Poaceae > Avena > Avena eriantha. Next base: position 150,981,968 of record OU342743.1, read on the forward strand.
TCCTCTAGACAAACCACATATGGATCCACCTAGTGTCATTCCATGTCTGTTCTTTTCATGAACCATAGCTAGAGTCCACTAGTGTCATTGCATGTCAGTACCTCTAAACAAACCACACATGGATCCACCAGTGTCATTGCATGTCTGTTCTTTTTCATGAACCACAGCCAAAGTCATTGCATGGGTGTTCCTCTAGCTAGACCACCTTAGGAATCCACCAGTGTCATTGGATGTGTGTTCTTTTCATGAACCACACCAAGTGTGATTGCATGTCTGTTGCTCTAAACAAACCACATAAGGATTCACCAGTGTCATTGCATGTCTGTTCTTTTCATGAACCACACCCAGTGTCATTGCATGTGTGTTCTTCTAAACAAACCACATAAGTCATTGCATGTCTGTTCTTTTTATGAACCACACTAGGTGTCATTGCATGTGTGTTCCTCTAGACAAACCACATAAGGATCGACTCGTGTCACTGCATGTATGTTCTTTTCATGAACCACATAAGGATCCATCAGTGTCATTGGATGTGTGTTCTTCTCATGAACCACACATCGATCCACCGGTGTCATTGCATTTCCGTTCTTTTCATGAAGCACAGCTAGAGTCATTGCATGTTTGTTACTTCCATAATCCACACATGTGTCCACCGTTGTCATTGCATGTCTGTTCTTTTCATGAACCACACCCAGTGTCATTGCATGTCTTTATTTTCATGAACCACACCCAGTGTCATTGCATGTGTGTTCCTCTAGACAAACCACATAAGGATCCACTTGTGTCACTACATGCTATTCTTTTCATGAACCACATAAGGATCCACTAGTGTCATTGGATGCGATATCCTCTCATGAACCACAAATGGATCCACCAGTGTCATTGCATGTCTGTTCTTTTCATGAATCACAGCTAGAGTCATTGCATGTCTATTACTTCCATAAACCACACATGGACCCGCGAGTGTCATTGCATGTATGTTGTTTTCATGAACCACTCCCAGTGTCATTGCATGTGTGTTCCTCTAGAAAAACCACATATGGATCCACCTAGTGTCATTTCACGTATGTTGTTTTCATGAACCACAACTAGAGTCCACCAGTGTCATTGCATGTCAGTTCCTCTAAAAAAACCACACATGGATCCACCATTGTCATTGCATGTCTGTTCTTTTCATGAACCATAGCCAGAGTCATTGCATGTGTGTTCCTCGAGACAGACCACCTTAGGAATCCACCAGTGTCATTGGATGTGTGTTCTTTTCATGAACCACACCCAGTGGGATTGCATGTCTGTTCCTCTAAACAAACCACATAAGGATCCACCAGTGTCATTACATGTCTGTTCTTCTCATGAACCACACCAAGTTTCATTGCATGTGTGTTCTTCTAAAAGAACCACATAAGTCATTGCATGTCTGTTCTTTTCATGAACCACACCCGGTGTCATTGCATGTGTGTTCCTCTAGACAAACCACATAAGGATCCACCGGTGTCACTCCATGTCTATTCTTTTCATGAACCACATAAGGATCCACCAATGTCATTGGATGTGTGTTCTTCTCATGAACCACACATGGATCCACCGGTGTCATTGCATGTCCGTTCTTTTCATGAACCACAACTAGAGTTATTGCATGTCTGTTACTTCCATAAACCACACATGGATCCACCGGTGTCATTGGATGTCTGTTCTTTTCATGAACCACACCCAGTGTCATTGCATGTCAGTTCTTTTCATGAACAACATAAGGATCCACCGGTGTCATTGCATGTCTGTTCTTTTCACAAACCACATAAGGATCCACCAGTGTCATTGCATGTCTGTTCTTTTCATGAACCACATAAGGATCCGCCAATGTCATTGGATGTGTGTTCTTTTCATGAACCACACCTAGTGTCATTGCATGTGTGTTCCTCTAGACAAACCACATAAGGATCCACCCAATGTGATTAGATGTGTGTTCTTCTCATGAACCACACATGGATCCACCAGTGTCATTGCATGTCAGTTCTTTTCATGAACCACACCCAGTGTCATTGCATTTCTGTTCTTTTCATGAACCACACCCACTGTCATTGCATGTTTGTTCCTCTAGACAAACCACATAAGGATCCACCGATGTCACTGCATGTCTGTTCTTTTCATGAACCACATAAGGATCCACCAATTTCATTGGATGTGTGTTCTTCTCATGAACCACACATGGATCCACCGGTGTCATTGCATGTCCGTTCTTTTCATGAACCACAACTAGAGTTATTGCATGTCTGTTACTTCCATAAACCACACATGGATCCACCGGTGTCATTGGATGTCTGTTCTTTTCATGAACCACACCCAGTGTCATTGCATGTCAGCTCTTTTCATGAACAACATAAGGATCCACCGGTGTCATTGCATGTCTGTTCTATTCACAAACCACATAAGGATCCACCAGTGTCATTGCATGTCTGTTCTTTTCATGAACCACATAAGGATCCGCCAATGTCATTGGATGTGTGTTCTTTTCATGAACCACACCCAGTGTCATTGCATGTGTGTTCCTCTAGACAAACCACATAAGGATCCACCCAATGTGATTAGATGTGTGTTCTTCTCATGAACCACACATGGATCCACCAGTGTCATTGCATGTCAGTTCTTTTCATGAACCACACCCAGTGTCATTGCATTTCTGTTATTTTCATGAACCACACCCACTGTCATTGCATGTTTGTTCCTCTAGACAAACCACATAAGGATCCACCGATGTCACTGCATGTCTATTCTTTTCATGAACCACATAAGGATCCACCAGTGCCATTGGATGTGTGTTCTTCTCATTAACCACACATGGATCCACTAGTGTCATTGCATGTCTGTTCTTTTCATGAATCATAGCTAGAGTCATTGCATGTCTGTTACTTCCATAAACCACACATGGATCCACCAATGGCATTGCATGTCTGTTCTTTTAATGAATCTCACCCAGTGTCATTGTATGTGTGTTCCTCTAGACAAACCACATATGGATCCACCTAGTGTCATTCCATGTCTGTTCTTTTCATGAACCATAGCTAGAGTCCACCAGTGTCATTGCATGTCAGTTCCTCTAAACAAACCACACATGGATCCACCAGTGTCATTGCATGTCTGTTCTTTTTCATGAACCACAGCCAGAGTCATTGTATGTGTGTTCCTCTAGCTAGACCACCTGAGGAATCCACCAGTGTCATTGGGTGTGTGTTCTTTTCATGAACCACACCCAGTGTGATTGCATGTCTGTTGCTCTAAACAAACCACATAAGGATTCACCAGTGTCATTGCATGTCTGTTCTTTTCATGAACCACACCTAGTGTCATTGCATGTGTGTTCTTCTAAACAAACCACATAAGTCATTGCATGTCTGTTCTTTTCATGAACCACACTAGGTGTCATTGCATGTGTGTTCCTCTAGACAAACCACATAAGGATCCACTCGTGTCACTGCATGTCTGTTCTTTTCATGAACCACATAAGGATCCATGAGTGTCATTGGATGTGTGTTCTTCTCATGAACCACACATGGATCCACCGGTGTCATTGCATGTCCGTTCTTTTCATGAACCACAACTAGAGTTATTGCATGTCTGTTACTTCCATAAACCACACATGGATCCACCGGTGTCATTGGATGTCTGTTCTTTTCATGAACCACACCCAGTGTCATTGCATGTCAGTTCTTTTCATGAACAACATAAGGATCCACCGGTGTTATTGCATGTCTGTTCTTTTCATGAACCACATAAGGATCCGCCAATGTCATTGGATGTGTGTTCTTTTCATGAACCACACCCAGTGTCATTGCATGTGTGTTCCTCTAGACAAACCACATAAGGATCCACCCAATGTGATTAGATGTGTGTTCTTCTCATGAACCACACATGGATCCACCAGTGTCATTGCATGTCAGTTCTTTTCATGAACCACACCCAGTGTCATTGCATTTCTGTTCTTTTCATGAACCACACCCACTGTCATTGCATTTTTATTCCTCTAGACAAACCACATAAGGATCCACCGATGTCACTGCATGTCTATTCTTTTCATGAACCACATAAGGATCCACCAGTGCCATTGGATGTGTGTTCTTCTCATTAACCACACATGGATCCACCAGTGTCATTGCATGTCTGTTCTTTTCATGAATCATAGCTAGAGTCATTGCATGTCTGTTACTTCCATAAACCACACATGGATCCACAAATGGCATTGCATGTATGTTCTTTTCATGAATCTCACCCAGTGTCATTGTATGTGTGTTCCTCTAGACAAACCACATATGGATCCACCTAGTGTCATTCCATGTCTGTTCTTTTCATGAACCATAGCTAGTGTCCACTAGTGTCATTGCATGTCAGTTCCTCTAAACAAACCACACATGGATCCACCAGTGTCATTGCATGTCTATTCTTTTTCATGAACCACAGCCAGAGTCATTGCATGTGTGTTCCTCTAGCTAGACCACCTTAGGAATCCACCAGTGTCATTGGGTGTGTGTTCTTTTCATGAACCACACCCAGTGTGATTGCATGTCTGTTGCTCTAAACAAACCACATAAGGATTCACCAGTGTCATTGCATGTCTGTTCTTTTCATGAACCACACCCAGTGTCATTGCATGTGTGTTCTTCTAAACAAACCACATAAGTCATTGCATGTCTGTTCTTTTCATGAACCACACCAGGTGTCATTGCATGTGTGTTCCTCTAGACAAACCACATAAGGATCCACTGGTGTCACTGCATGTCTATTCTTTTCATGAACCACATAAGGATCCATGAGTGTCATTGGATGTGTGTTCTTCTCATGAACCACACATGGATCCACCGGTGTCATTGCATGTCCGTTCTTTTCATGAACCACAGCTAGAGTCATTGCATGTATGTTACTTCCATAATCCACACATGTGTCCACCGTTGTCATTGCATGTCTGTTCTTTTCATGAACCACACCCAGTGTCATTGCATGTCTTTATTTTGATGAACCACACCCAGTGTCATTGCATGTGTGTTCCTCTAGACGAACCACATAAGTATCCACTAGTGTCACTACATGCTATTCTTTTCATGAACCACATAAGGATCCACCAGTGTCATTGGATCCGAGTTCCTCTCATGAACCACAAATGGATCCACCAGTGTCATTGCATGTCTGTTCTTTTCATGAATCACAGCTAGAGTCATTGCATGTTTATTACTTCCATAAACCACACATGGATCCGCCCGTGGCATTGCATGTATGTTGTTTTCATAAACCACACCCAGTGTCATTGCATGTGTGTTCCTCTAGACAAACCACATATGGATCCACCTAGTGTCATTGCATGTCTGTTGTTTTCATGAACCACAACTAGAGTCCACCAGTGTCATTGCATGTCAGTTCCTCTAAACAAACCACACATGGATCCACCATTGTCAATGCATGTCTGTTCTTTTCATGAACCACAGCCAGAGTCATTGCATGTGTGTTCCTCGAGACAGACCACCTTAGGAATCCATCAGTGTCATTACATGTCTGTTCTTTTCATGAACCACACCCAGTGTCATTGCATGTGTGTTCTTCTAAAAGAACCAGATAAGTCATTGCATGTCTGTTCTTTTCATGAACCACACCCGGTGTCATTGCATGTGTGTTCCTCTAGACAAACTACATAAGGATCCACCGGTGTCACTGCATGTCTGTTCTTTTCATGAACCACATAAGGATCCACCAATGTCATTGGATGTGTGTTCTTCTCATGAACCACACATGGATCCACCGGTGTCATTGCATGTCCGTTCTTTTCATGAACCACAACTAGAGTTATTGCATGTCTGTTACTTCCATAAACCACACATGGATCCACCGGTGTCATTGGATGTCTGTTCTTTTCATGAACCACACCCAGTGTCATTGCATGTCAGTTCTTTTCATGAACAACATAAGGATCCACCGGTGTCATTGCATGTCTGTTCTTTTCACAAACCACATAAGGATCCACCAGTGCCATTGCATGTCTGTTCTTTTCATGAACCACATAAGGATCCACCAATGTCATTGGATGTGTGTTCTTTTCATGAACCACACCCAGTGTCATTGCATATGTGTTCCTCTAGGCAAACCACATAAGGATCCACCCAATGTGATTAGATGTGTGTTCTTCTCATGAACCACACATGGATCCACCAGTGTCATTGCATGTCAGTTCTTTTCATGAACCACACCTAGTGTCATTGCATTTCTGTTCTTTTCATGAACCACACCCACTGTCATTGCATGTTTGTTCCTCTAGACAAACCACAAAAGGATCCACCGATGTCACTGCATGTCTATTCTTTTCATGAACCACATAAGGATCCAACTGTGCCATTGGATGTGTGTTCTTCTCATTAACCACACATGGCTCCACCATTGTCATTGTATGTCTGTTCTTTTCATGAATCATAGCTAGAGTCATTGCATGTCTGTTACTTCCATAAACCACACATGGATCCACCAATGGCGTTGCATGTCTTTTCTTTTCATGAATCTCACCCAGTGTCATTGTATGTGTGTTCCTCTAGACAAACCACATATGGATCCACCTAGTGTCATTCCATGTCTGTTCTTTTCATGAACCATAGCTAGAGTCCACCAGTGTCATTGCATCTCAGTTCCTCTAAACAAACCACACATGGATCCACCAGTGTCATTGCATGTCTATTCTTTTCATGAACCACAGCCAGAGTCATTGCATGTGTGTTCCTCTAGCTACACCACCTTAGGAATCCACCAGTGTCATTGGATGTGTGTTCTTTTCATGAACCTCACCCAGTGTGATTGCATGTCTATTGCTATAAACAAACCACATAAGGATTCACCAGTGTCATTGCATGTCTGTTCTTTTCATGAACCACACCCAGTGTCATTGCATGTGTGTTCTTCTAAACAAACCACATAAGTCATTGCATGTCTGTTCTTTTCATGAACCACACCAGGTGTCATTGCATGTGTGTTCCTCTAGACAAACCACATAAGGATCCACTGGTGTCATTGCATGTCTGTTCTTTTCATGAACCACATAAGGATCCATGACTGTCATTGGATGTGTGTTCTTCTCATGAACCACACATGGATCCACCGATGTCATTGCATGTCCGTTCTTTTCATGAACCACAGCTAGAGTCATTGCATGTCTGTTACTTCCATAAACCACACATGCGTCCACCGTTGTCATTGCATGTCTGTTCTTTTCATGAACCACACCAAGTGTCATTGCATGTGTTTATTTTCATGAACCACACCCGGTGTCATTGCATGTGTGTTCCTCTAGATAAACCACATAAGGATCCACTAGTGTCACTACATGCTATTCTTTTCATGAACCACATAAGGATCCACCAGTGTCGTTGGATGTGAGTTCCTCTCATGAACCACAAATGGATCCACTAGTGTCATTGCATATTTGTTCTTTTCATGAATCATAGCTAGAGTCATTGCATGTCTATTACTTCCATAAACCACACATGGATCCACCAGTGGTATTGCATGTATGTTGCTTTCATGAACCACACCCAGTGTCATTTCATGTGTGTTCCTCTAGACAACCCACATATGGATCCACCTAGTGTCATTGCACGTCTGTTGTTTTCATGTACCACAACTAGAGTCCACCGGTGTCATTGTATGTCAGTTCCTCTAAACAAACCACACATGGATCCACGAGTGTCATTGCATGTCTGTTCTTTTCATGAACCACAGCCAGAGTCATTGCATGCGTGTTCCTCGAGACAGACCACCTTAGGAATCCACCAGTGTCATTGGATGTGTGTTCTTTTCATGAACCACACCCAGTGTCATTGCATGTATGTTCCTCTAAACAAACCACATAAGGATCCACCAGTGTCATTACATGTCTGTTCTTTTCATGAACCACACCCAGTGTCATTGCATGTGTGTTCTTCTAAAGGAACCACATAAGTCATTGCATGTCTGTTCTTTTCATGAACCACACCCCATGTCATTGCATGTGTGTTCCTCTAGACAAACCACATAAGGATCCACCGGTCTCACTACATGTATGTTCTTTTCATGAACAACATAAGGATCCACAGTGTCATTGGATGTGTGTTCTTCTCATGAACCACACATGGATCCACCGGTGTCATTGCATGTCCGCTCATTTCATGAACCACAACGAGAGTTATTGCATGTCTGTTACTTCCATAAACCACACATGGATCCACCGGTGTCATTGGATGTGTGTTCTTTTCATGAACCACACCCAGTGTCATTGTATGTCAGTTCTTTTCATGAACAACATAAGGATCCACCGGTGTCATTGCATGTCTGTTCTGTTCACAAACGACATAAGGATCCACCAGTGTCATTGCATGTCCGTTCTTTTCATGAACCACATAAGGATCCACAGTGTCATTGGATGTGTGTTCTTTTCATGAACCACACCCAGTGTCATTGCATGTGTGTTCCTCTAGACAAACCACATAAGGATCCATGCAATGTTATTGGATGTGTGTTCTTCTCATGAACCACACATGGATCCACCAGTGTCATTGCATGTCTGTTGTTTTCATGAACCACACCCTGTGTCATTGCATGTCTGTTCTTTTCATGAAGCACACCTAGTGTCGTTGCATGTGTGTTCCTCTAGACAAGCCACATAAGGATCCACCGGTGTCACTGCATGTCTGTTATTTTCTTTAACCACATAAGGATCCACCAGTGTCATTGGATGTGTGTTCTTTTCATGAACAACAACCGGTGTCATTGCATGTGTGTTCCTCTAGAAAAACCACATAAGGATCCACCGGTGTCACTGCATGTATGTTCTTTTCATGAACCACATAAGGATCCACAGTGTCATTGGATGTGTGTTCTTCTCATGGACCACCCATGGATCCACCGGTGTCATTGCATGTCCGTTCTTTTCATGAACCACAGCTAGAGTCATTGCATGTCTGTTACTTCCATAAACCACACATGCGTCCACCGTTGTCATTGCATGTCTGTTCTTTTCATGAACCACACCAAGTGTCATTGCATGTGTTTATTTTCATGAACCACACCCGGTGTCATTGCATGTGTGTTCCTCTAGACAAACCACATAAGGATCCACTAGTGTCACTACATGCTATTCTTTTCATGAACCACATAAGGATCCACCAGTGTCATTGGATGTGAGTTCCTCTCATGAACCACAAATGGATCCACTAGTGTCATTGCATATTTGTTCTTTTCATGAATCATAGCTAGAGTCATTGCATGTCTATTACTTCCATAAACCACACATGGATCCACCAGTGGTATTGCATGTATGTTGCTTTCATGAACCACACCCAGTGTCATTGCATGTGTGTTCCTCTAGACAACCCACATATGGATCCACCTAGTGTCATTGCACGTCTGTTGTTTTCATGTACCACAACTAGAGTCCACCGGTGTCATTGAATGTCAGTTCCTCTAAACAAACCACACATGGATCCACGAGTGTCATTGCATGTCTGTTCTTTTCATGAACCACAGCCAGAGTCATTGCATGCGTGTTCCTCGAGACAGACCACCTTAGGAATCCACCAGTGTCATTGGATGTGTGTTCTTTTCATGAACCACACCCAGTGTCATTGCATGTATGTTCCTCTAAACAAACCACATAAGGATCCACCAGTGTCATTACATGTCTGTTCTTTTCATGAACCACACCCAGTGTCATTGCATGTGTGTTCTTCTAAAGGAACCACATAAGTCATTGCATGTCTGTTCTTTTCATGAACCACACCCCATGTCATTGCATGTGTGTTCCTCTAGACAAACCACATAAGGATCCACCGGTCTCACTACATGTATGTTCTTTTCATGAACCACATAAGGATCCACAGTGTCATTGGATGTGTGTTCTTCTCATGAACCACACATGGATCCACCGGTGTCATTGCATGTCCGCTCTTTTCATGAACCACAACGAGAGTTATTGCATGTCTGTTACTTCCATAAACCACACATGGATCCACCGGTGTCATTGGATGTCTGTTCTTTTCATGAACCACACCCAGTGTCATTGCATGTCAGTTCTTTTCATGAACAACATAAGGATCCACCGGTGTCATTGCATGTCTGTTCTTTTCACAAACGACATAAGGATCCACCAGTGTCATTGCATGTCTGTTCTTTTCATGAACCACATAAGGATCCACAGTGTCATTGGATGTGTGTTCTTTTCATGAACCACACCCAGTGTCATTGCATGTGTGTTCCTCTAGACAAACCACATAAGGATCCATGCAATGTTATTGGATGTGTGTTCTTCTCATGAACCACACATGGATCCACCAGTGTCATTGCATGTCTGTTGTTTTCATGAACCACACCCTGTGTCGTTGCATGTCTGTTCTTTTCATGAAGCACACCTAGTGTCGTTGCATGTGTGTTCCTCTAGACAAGCCACATAAGGATCCACCGGTGTCACTGCATGTCTGTTATTTTCTTTAACCACATAAGGATCCACCAGTGTCATTGGATGTGTGTTCTTTTCATGAACCACAACAGGTGTCATTGCATGTGTGTTCCTCTAGAAAAACCACATAAGGATCCACCGGTGTCACTGCATGTATGTTCTTTTCATGAACCACATAAGGATCCACAGTGTCATTGGATGTGTGTTCTTCTCATGGACCACCCATGGATCCACCGGTGTCATTGCATGTCCGTTCTTTTCATGAACCACAGCTAGAGTCATTGCATGTCTGTTACTTCCATAAACCACACATGTGTCCACCGTTGTCATTGCATGTCTATTCTTTTCATGAACCACACCCAGTGTCATTGCATGTCAGTTCTTTTCATGAACCACATAAGGATCCACCGGTGTCATTGCATGTATGTTCTTTTCATAAACCACATAAGGATCCACCAGTGTCATTGCATGTCAGTTCTTTTCAAGAACCACATAAGGATCCACCGGTGTCATTGCATGTATGTTGTTTTCATAAACCACATAAGGATCCACCAGTGTCATTGCATGTCTATTCTTTTCATGAACCACATAAGGATCCACAGTGTCATTGGATGTGTGTTCTTTTCATGAACCACACCCAGTGTCATTGCATGTGTGTTCCTCTAGACAAACCACATAAGGATCCATGCAATGTGATTGGATGAGTGTTCTTCTCATGAACCACACATGGATCCACCAGTGTCATTGCATGTCTATTGTTTTCATGAACCACACCCTGTGTCATTGCATGTCTGTTCTTTTCATGAAGCACACCTAGTGTTGTTGCATGTGTGTTCCTCTAGACAAGCCACATAAGGATCCACCGGTGTCACTGCATGTCTGTTATTTTCATGAACCACATAAGGATCCACATGTGTCATTGGATGCGTGTTCTTCTCATGAACCACACATGGATCCACCAGTGTCATTGCATGTCTGTTCTTTTGATGAATCACAGCTAGAGTCATTGCATGTCTGTTAATTCCATAAACCACACATGGATCCACTAGTAGCATTGCATGTCTGTTCTTTTCATGAACCACACCGAGTGTCATTACATGTGTGTTCCACTAGTCAAACCACATAAGGATCCACCGGTGTCACTGCATGTCTGTTCTTTTCATGAACCACATAAGGATCCACCAGTGTCATTGGATGCATGGTCTTCTCATGAACCACACATGGATCCAACAGTGTCATTGCATGTCTGTTCTTTTCATGAATCACATCTAGAGTCATTGCATGTCCATTACTTCCATAAACCACACATGGATCCACCAGTGGCATTGCATGTCTGTTCTTTTCATGAACCACAGCTAGATACACTAGTTTCATTGCATGGGTGGCCGTTAGACCGAGTATTCTAGAAGGCATGCCCTAACACAGTTGTTCTGCTTGACGATTGTTACATACCGTTCGATCGGGGCGCTTGGACGATTGGGATGGTCTTCGTGAGAGCGATCCGTGAGTAGGCTATTCTGCGGCATGATTGGCCATGCTTCCTCTGGACAAACTGGCAACACCAGGCGCTCCCCTGTTGGGAGTGTCACGTCTCATGAGTTCAGTGGGCCACATCCTAGTGTCACATCCCCATTAGTTCTCTTCCTACCCATACTTCTCTTCCTTCCCCTCGAAGCCACTTTCCCCACTTCACTCCCATCCTGCCGTAGCCGCAAGCCGACGGCGCCTCCATCCCAATCCCCTCTCCGGCAGCTACCCCTCCCCTCTCCCCATGGGTTCAAGGGGAGACGGCGAGGAAACGTGCCGTGACGACAGGGACGATGATTTCAATGTGAGTCGTCTCATCTCTATTTCTATCATCTGTGGCTAGTTATCTATCTTTTGAGCTAGATCTAATCTGTTTACTCATGGGCGTTAGATGTGTTAGGCCAACCAGACGATGTATGACTCCGACTATCACGGTTTAGCGGATGAAGACAGTCCTCTGCTATGTAAACATGGATATGTGCCCACTAAATTTGTAGCGTTCGAAGGACGAAACGCAGGCAGGAGGTTTCTACGGTGTCAAGGACATCGTGCAATGATGCAAGGCAGAAGTTGCGGTGTTGTCAAATGGGTAGATCCAAAGTGGCCCAAATCGATGCAAAAAACACTGGACAAACTATGGGAAATGACTGTTGAGTTGAAAGAATCCGTATTCAGCTCACTTCTTGACAGTGTTGAGATGAAGCTATGGGAACAATTTGAGGTTTAGTAGCCAGCTAGCAGTTGTAATTAGTGCGAATAGCAAAGAGAAGGGTAGCTCACCCGCTTGTAGATAGAACTTCTTCTTTCTTGATAGTAGGATCTACCATCCTCCGAGCTGCTCGGCTCGTCGGCAGTGGAGGCGGGCTAGAGCCTCGCAATGGCGGCTATGGCATGCGCCATTGGAGCTCGGGATCATCGACTAAGCGCAGCAACTGGGCGCAGCAACTTGGCACAGCAACTTGGCGCCGGAAGTCAAATGTCCGAAGGGATCGTCCTGCCTGGAGGGTGGATTCCGATGCCACCGGTGCTAGGGGAAAGCTGGGAATGAATTTTGAAATTGTTCAACGCATCCAATCCACTTAGCTGCTCGATTTTCCTAAGAGGTTGCTGCGTTGGCGCTCGCGTCACGGACAGATGACCGAGATGAGGGTCCCGACCGTCTACTTCACGGGGCAGTTTAACAGAATGTTTGAATTTGGCAGGGTGAGATGAGTTTGCCTCGAAACGGCCCCTCTTAGTAGTTGGCGGCCCAACTTTTCGAAACGCGATAATTTTAGGCAACTTAGGTACCGCCATGCGCCGGCCTGCGAACTTTGGTACTGCAGACGAACAGGCCCCCCTGTTCACGCATGGGAAAACAACTAAGTACAGAACCCCTTCGGAGCCGCAAGGCGATTGTCCCCATACGCCATCACAAATCAGCACCAATCATAATAAAAATTCAAAGCAAACACACATGCACTTAAACGAGGTAAACCCCACTAAAGGGAAGACAAGCTCGGGGACTCGCCCACATAAACATCAACATCAAACATGTTTCACCATGCATTCCGAGTCGATTGACTCCTCTTACTCCCATACATAAATATTGTTCACATTACAAAAGTGGCCACTAGGCATAATTTACAAAAGCCCTTTCGGGCAGCGACTCATTTTGCAGGGTCCGACGAGGAAGCGCTACCATCACCCTTGACCCGGATATACGGCTCTCACGGGTTCGTTGGGTATGTTGTCAGCGACTTCGATAGCACCGACCGGAAGGGCTGCTCCGACTTCAGGTCCGGGTGCCACCACCGTCTCCTGATAGGGTAACAGATCCCCCATCGCCAATACCGGCTCCGTGAACAGGGCAGCCATGGCGGTCAACTTCAGGACCTCCGAGATCCCCACCGAGCCACTCGCCGACGGATAGCCACTAGTAGCATCGTCGAGCTCAAAGTCGTCGGGGAATGAGTGAGCCCAAGGCTCAATGCGATGGCAGCCTCGTGCCTAAAGGCTGACCGTGCCATCCACTCGACAATGGCAGGCGCCTCCTCCAGATAGCGCTAGACTTTGGTCAACCCACCAGGAATAATCTCGGTGGGGGACATACATTGGAGCACGGCCTGGACGCACAAAGCTGAGACGGTGGCCGCATTCACCACTTCAGTCAAGCATTGCGAGACGTTGTAGGTCTGCACCACCAGGTCACTTTGACCTATCAGAGCTACAACGTCAGGAACTTAGCATCACTAAGGACCACCCCGCTCAGGGACTCAGCGCACACAAGAAAGAGAAGAAGGGACACTTACCAAGGAGATTACGGAAGTTCTCCGTCACATGCTTTTCAAGGGCACCAATGTCACACCCTGCAACCTAAGGATAACCGAGCCGGTAGCCTTCTGTTTCTCCTCCGCCGTGCCGACTGTGGACTTGGCTATCTCTTCAAAAGAAATCATCGAAGCCTTCACCTCATCCAACTCCTTCACCAGTGAGTTGATCCGCCCCTTCGCCACATCCTGTTTAGCAGTCGGGACATACCCCTCACGGGCCTTGGCAATCATGGCCAAAGTCCATCTATGAAGCAAGGGCAACTCAAGTCAGCCTCGCGTCAACAACAATGGCTCGAGCTCGCCAAGCAGAACAACAACTCACCAGCAGTTTCCTAGAGTCGACGGTTGGCCTCATGTGCCACGTGCAGGTCACGCTCTAGGAGCTTCTTCATGCCTTGCTGATCGGACGATTCCCTCTGCAGGCCCTGCAAACAGATCACCATTCAGCGACTGGACGACTAAAGTCTTAAGTACCTAGCGACTGAAATTCAGCCACTAGACACTCGGGGACTAGACTACTAAAACGTTAAGTGCCTAGCTGCTGAAATTCAGCGACTAGACACTCGGGGACTGGACGACTAAAATCTTAAGTGCCTAGCCGCTGAAATTCAGAGACTAGACACTCGGGGACTGGCGACTAGAAGAATTCCAGTGCCCAACCGCTAAAATTTAGCGATCAGGCACTCGGGTACTAGACATACCTGAATGGCCGCACCAAGCATGCTATCAAGTTTGCTGGCGTCCATTGAAGGAACTAGAAAGGACGTGCGCCCGCGACGTGGCCCAATGTCTTCATCAATGATCTCTGGAATTTGCGGAGACTGGTTCCCCGCCACGGACGGGAACCCGTTCGCCTTGAAGAGTGGAAATGACGCAGCCGCCCTCGCTGGGGTGCTAGTCGTTGGGGCCAACAGTTCTGACGATGGAGCCCCCCTAGCTAGTCCTCCAAAAGGTGGGCACCACTATCGTGGGAATGGCCACGGCAGTCGCTACCAGGGGTATCGACTGATAGTATTGGCGGCAAGAGCTAGCGGCCATCTACCGTGTGAGATGGGGGCGGATGCACATGGGTTTACCCAGGTTCGCCACCCGGAGGGTAAATACCTACTCCTGCTAGATTGTATTGGTGGAGAGCGAGTTAAAGGGGTGGCGATCTTGGCGTCTAAGCAGCGAGTCGCTAGAGGGGGTGTATGACGGAGGATAAGTACTCAAGGAACCCTAGGGAGGTTTATATTGGGGGTACCTCGCTAGGGTTTACAATGTTTACAACCGAACTAGCTAAGGATTCAGAGGCTTTGACCAAATCCGACTGGACTTTAGCTACGCTTCTGGGCCTCTAGTCTCTAGTCGTTGGGCTTGCTTCTTAGTCATGTTCAAGTCGCCGTACTGTAGGCCCACTCGCGAGTCCTTTGGACCAATCGGAACGTCCTACTGGGCATACCCCATTCGGCATATCCCCATCAGGAGAGGTGGGTTCTCCCCCTCCCCATGGCCGGCGACCAAGGGGTGGGGGTGCCCCCACCTCTTCCTCATTCATGTGGTGGAAGCTCCACTCACATAAACATGCATCCACTCAAAGTTCCACTCACATGCATTAAATTTCTACCAAATTTAATGCAACTCTCATTTAATAAAACTCATATATTTATTTTATTCAGAATTTTGTTAAGTACTTTAATTAACAAACATTCACATAAAACCCCTGCAACATTTCAATATCTCATGCAGAACCAATTTCAGCTATTTCACCTGACACAATTCTGGTGTCCATTGAAATAATTCCAGCGCTCTGCAATTCTTTTGTCTATAACATATTTGCTCCAAATGGTGTTTGGCAACCCTTAAGTGTGTCACCCTACGGTTTGCGAATAATGCAGACATGATCGAGACCCCTCTCAAATCAATAACCAGAAAGCGGGATCTCGACATCCATTCAACGATGACTTCTGTGATCATGAGAACCTTTAACGATAGTAACTAAATCCCTTTGTCTCGCGATATATTACATGTCTGAGATTCGATAATCAGTATCTCAATACTTAGTTTGATGTCGTTACTGACATGCACTCTTTTCTCATTCCCGTGATATAACATTCTAGTGATCACATCACTTGCTTGCAAGCTATATTAATGTGATATCACCGAGAGGGCCCAGAGTATATCTATCCGTCATCGGGATTGACAAATTCCACTCTTGATCCATGAGCCTCAACATAACACCTTTGGAATACCCAAACCCATCTTTATTGTCACCCTGTTACGGTGTGACGTTTGATGTTATCAAAGTATTCTTCTGGTGTTAACAATTAACATGATCTCATGGTCTAAGGATAAAGATTACTTTGTATGATGTTATAGAAATATAAACACAACGAATTTGATCGTAGTGCTATACTTCGGATGAATGTTCATCACATCATTCACCAATGTTGTGACCGCGTTATTAACAACATCCAATGTCCATGATGAGGAAACCATGATCATCTTGTTAATCAACGAGCTAGTTTATAGAGAGGCATAACAAGGAACTTTCTATTTGTTTATTAAACACACATGTATTAAGGTTTCCGTATTAATACAATTATAGCATGCAAAATAAACATCTATCATATACTTGTAATACATATAATAACAACTTTATTATTGCCTTTCATAAAATGGATTAGTCTTATTGAAATTCAAACTCTTTTCATGATGAAATTTTTGTTAGATTCGAAAATATGCATAAATTATTCAAAATCATATTCAAACACTTTTCAAAAATCCAAAAGATGGCAGATTAGAAAACAATATATGAAATATTATATTTTTAATGGGTAGATTATATTTTTTAATCATATTGGTATATTATATGTATTTTCTGATTTTTAAATAATAAAATATGTTTTCCAAGATTTATACTTAATAGATTATTTGTTAAACAATAAATAATTTCAGTTAAGTTGTATAACAGAGTATGATAATAGATTTAAATTATAGATTTTTTTTAAAAAATTTGATATATAATACATAATTTTTTTAATTATAATAGGGTAGATATTGATTTTATAATATTTACTTATTTATGGATTTTCTAAAAAAACATATTGCAAAACCCCATTTAGTCCTGGTTAGCATTGCAAACCGGGACTAAAGGTGGGCCTCGCGCATGAATTCTAGCTGGCAGCCAAAAATACCTTTAGTCCGATTGCAGCCACCAACCGGGACTAAAGAGGCGGGACTAAAGGTCCTTTAGTCCCGGTTGGTGGATGCGACCGGGACTAAAGGCCGCCTCTTTAGTCCCGGTTGATGGCTGGAACCGGGACTAAAGGGTTGTGGTATATATTAAACCGCGACCCCATCCCCGGTTGTAGCTAGCAACCGGGACTTGGGAGATCCACTCCTATCGAGCAGAGAGAACCGTCGTGCTGCTTCCAGCAACCGCAAGGAGGAGGACGCCACACCACCGAGGAGGAGAGGAACTACCGCGCCGCCATTGTCGTCCACAAGGAGGAAGACTTGCAATAGGTTTGCCACCGCTCTTTGTCGAATGTGTGCACCCGCCGCCATCGGCCGCTGCAGGTTGTGATCTCGAGCTCTTAGTCGACATCCGAGCCGCCACCTAACCCTTTTTCCTGTCCCCTAGGTCACTAGAGCACCCGTCGACATCCGAGCCGCCGCTGCCAGTCGACATCCAAGCCGCCGCTACCAGTCGACATCCGAGCCACCACCGCCAGTCAACATTCGAGCCACCGCCGCCCATCGACATCCGAGCCGCCGCCTATCGACATCTGAGCCGCCACCTCCCAACGACATCAGAGCCGCCGCCTGTTGACATCCAAGTCGTCGCCCACCAGTCGACATCTGACCCACGCCGCCAATCGACATCATCGCTGGTGAGCCCTAGTCACCGCCACGTCAGTGCTAGCAGCCAGTGACACCGCCTCGTGTGGCCATCCAGCCATCGCCACGTTAGTGCTGAGTCAGCAACTGCGCCAGCCAGGAATATTCCCTCAATTCCTGAAAATAGAAAAATGGCAGATTGGAATTAAAATGTGTAAAATTCTTAGTAAATATTTTACAACTCAAAAAAATGCAAATAAGATACCCTAGAATTTGATTCAACAATAAAATTTGCACTTTGCCAAATGAATATTTTATGGAGTATTTAAATCTTTTTAATGGTATTTAATTTATAGAAAAATATCTACAACTCCAAATTTAGAAAATTAGATGTCTATGGATTTAGAAAATTGTAATCTACCCCACTATACCATTAGTTGAATTTGTTCCAGCACAAAATATTTATCTGTAATTATTATTTTCTAGCATGAATGCATACTGTATTGTTGTGTTGTGCTACTATTTATTGATTGCATTTATTTATTTCCCATGATAGTTGCCCGGAGTGCGATTATTGTGACTGCAATGACTGTGTGAACGAGAACTACAACTAAGGTAAACGTCACTATCACAAATTTCCTATTGTTTCCCACGCATTTAGTTTTTAGTAGCTTGCCTGTGTAGGAAATGTTTTATCTTATATACTATGCTATGTTATGGTGTGAGTACCCAATAGAATTGACATCGACCTCAACTGATTCCTTGATAGCCATTGTACTGTACATTTCTTATCCATGCTATCAGTTGTGTGAGTGCTTTTCATGATAGTTTCCGAGGTTTCATATCATCATTCTTGCTTGATTTAGAGTTTATGGTAGAAAATACAAATAGAAATATGATTTATAGAAATGTTATGTTAATGCAAAAATTGTTTCATATTGCTTATGTATTTGTTAAGCTATGTACTACGGCAGCAGAGCTGATGAACAACAAGTGTTACACATTATAAATGAGGGTGGATCACATTACGGTGGAGGCAAACCACGGTGGACGAGACGATGGATCATAATATCTAAACAAGTCTGGTGAGGGAATGGAGGTAGAACAAAGAGACGAAGAAGCGCAAATAAGCACTGATTGTGATGATGGCTCACAAAATGTTGGACCCTTAAAAAAATCCGGTGAGGTACATTAAGCCTCTGGTGATCACTAGTAGATGCATTAATTAATTTATATATATTAACAGATGTTTCTTCTCTTAGACCTCCCCATCGAGCCAATCTTCTAAAAGGAAACGAGGCCCGACCAGAAAGATGGCCAATGGTGTGCATCTCACGATTGATTTAATTGCTAACGATGGAAAACCATTGGAGCCCAAAGTGCACGCAATTACATTTGTACGTTAGACCAGAGTTACTATTAGGGACAACATCCCGTTCATCACTCAACAATGGAATAAGCCAGGAAAAGCAAAGGCAATTGGTGTTAGTTTTGTCGACAAAAGATCCAAAAAAAATCTTTGGGAAGAGCTTATGTCACATTTCACCCTACCAGCCATGTCGACTAATGAGCTCACACAGGCACTGGCATTGAAAGTGAAGGAGTGGACTCTTAAGAAGATGACTACAGAATTCTAGAACTACAAGAAAATATTATACCAAACATATCTTAAGGATAAAAAAGCTTCAGAATTCACTGGCCTACTAGAGAAGAAACGGGATCACTAGGATGCATTTGTGGAGTACAAGGAATCGGAAGAAGCTACACAAAGGTCGACAAAGAATAAGGAAAATGTTATGAAAAAGAAATATCACGATCATATGGGGACATGTGGCTACAAGAGTGCCATGCCTAAGTGGGATCACACTGAGGTCGACCTACTTGCTAAAGGGATCACTCCAACTACACATGATTGGCCCTTGAGGTCAAGAAATTAGATACTTGGTTATGGGGCATCGTATGGAAGGGTTTTGTAGTAGAAAACAAAAAAAATCCTACGTTGGAACTCCCTAACACCCAAGATCTATCTATGTAGTAATGTAGTAACGACCGAAGCATATAGAATACATAGCCTTGTAGACCTTTAGAGGTTAACGTTCTGAGGGGAACGTGGTTGAAGTAGTCAAACTCCTAGCCGACCTCAAGGTCACGAAGCTCCTCGCAAGTCAACCCTTGCTCCTTGTTCATCGTGTAGCAGCTCCGACTCACGACATCCAAGGTGCCTCAAGTGAGGCCCCTGATGGTTTTGTACACATACAGTGTACGATGACGACCTCCGACTCCTTGATCCTACCGGGAGTGCGTAAGTAGATCTTCGGCTAGGAATCCATGCAGCGCAATGGCGTGCTGCAAGTGCATCGTCTCTTGCGTGAACAGTCCTTTCTTGGGACCGTACCAACGCGTGGAGACAACTATGTAGAGAGAGAGAGGGAGGAATTCTCTAAGGAAAATTCCTTAGAGAACATCTCAAATTGTGTGTTTAATCCCACCCATGGGAACCCCTTTATATAGGGGGAGGGAGGTGCGCCCACCCCCTTGGGTTTCCCATGTGGGACTAATCAAGGGAGAGAGGGGGGAGGCGCCATGGGCCCTAGGGATCCATGAGCCGGCCGGCCAGGGGTGGGCCTCACCCCACGCATAACCCAAGGCTGGCCGGGTGGGCCCCCCTGAGGCATCTTGGCCTTGGCCCTTTGGCCCTTGGCCCTTCCCTCCTACGGTTTTCCCTCATGGGCCCTTTTTCCCTAGGAAGTTTGGCCCATTAGTGGAATACCCCTTCAAATTAGATTTTAATATTATATTTAATATTAATTAAATTAATTAACATGTAAATACATATTATGAAATCATACTTGACCCAAAACACCTTTTGGTTCCCTTTCGATTTCCTCCGAACGACTTCGGAACTTTCCCGGAACGATTCCGGTTCTCTCACGGAACTCGTTCGGTTTCCTTTTCTCTTTCATATGGTGATTCCAACTTATAGAGGATCTCTAGATCATCGTACCCTTAAGTGTATTTCTCCACGGCTCGGGAATGGCACATACATGATCTCCATCAATGATCAATAGCAGGACAGGGATGCCCATAATAACCCCTATGCTTTCCACGATGATAATGTCATTTGAACCATAAACTGTCGTTTCCCATTCCCTTTGCCACTTGATACCTAGTTGACCCTAGATTTGATCTACGGTATCTCCATACCTTCGTTCGATCTCGTTACCGATGAACTTATTTTCTCGTTTCTGTGTCGTTGCATTTCATGACCTAGTCACACGCTTGCAAGCTTCGTTAATGCAACGTCACCGAGATGGACACATATGTATCTATCTGTTACATGGATTGGCAAATCCTGGTATTGGTATATACTCCTCTACATGCCCCTTTGGGAAACCTGAGTAGCACCTTTTTGATCACCCAGTCACAGTATGATACTAGATAACCATCTAAGATCCCTCCAGAACGGTAATTTTCATTATCTCACAATCTAAGGATCAGGTTACGAGGTTTTCTTAGTTTATTATTAATGGTGAACTTTATAACTAGATCTCATTAAGATACAACTGGTAGGTTTGTTTATCTATCACATCATTCAACTAATGATGTGTCCTCATTGTCAATTGGCATAAATGCCCATGATCTCGAAACCCTATATCATTCTCATGACTAATGAACTAGTTCGCTAGAGGTAACTAGAGACTTGGTTTGTTTACATACCACATGTGTCTTAATGTTCTGTATTAATAAAGTTATAGCACAGTATGAAACTATTATGAACTAATTGAGATATGACAATAAAGACCTATTTATTATTTGCCTCTAGGGCATATCTCCTTCACGTATGACCCACAAATAGGGGACATTATTGGAAAGGAAAATATGGTTGAACCCAAGGAAGCCCTTGTTAAACTGATGAGAAAGGTTAAAGATGGAAAGTTCCATCCCGAGAGAGAGAACAACGAGCTAACAAAAGCCCTCGGGAATCATGAACACGAAGGACGAACACGAGGCCTTGGACCTTCTTATCTGTGGAGGATTGGGTTTCCCGAGTACATTGACACTTATAGAAGACGATCGAGATCAAGGAAGCGGCAGCAGGAGGAGGTAGACTAGTTGGCGAAGGTAGAAAGAAAGAACGAGGAACTAGAAGCAAGATTGATAGTAGGAGCATATTGATGAAATTAGAGGACAGGGCCGGCAACAAGATCCTGCATGTGATAGTACCATCCAATCTTAGTGGAAAAGCAGCATTGCTTCCACGGATGCACCGATGATGGATGGTGCACTAATGGTAGATGGTGCACCGATGGCTCGCTACGCTGTGGATGAAGTTAAGGAGAAGACAAATTGTGAGCTACATGTGTCACTGATGAACATATCCATGAAGGTGGCAGTCGGCTTTGCTTTAACTTTTGCACCTGGAGCGACCTACCATGGCAGAGAGATTCCATTTGGCTATGCTCGTGTCGGTGTGGATGAAGTTCAACGGGGATTTCAGTCACTAGATCTTGACATCCCTGGAGGTGAACGGGAGATGACACTAGGAGAAGTCACGAGTGGCTTCATTCTATGGATCAAGAAACACATCATGTTTTTAGGCTCAGTGCCAAGGCATGCATCTCCTCCAATTAGAAATCCACCACCTCCAAGGCCAGTGTCTCCTCCGAGTAGCAATCCAGCACATCCAAGTGCACACCTCCCTGCGAGGGACCACCCCAACACGAGTCCATCTCGATCTCCGGCGCCTTAGCCTTCTCTGCCCACTAACTCCTAGGGGCAAAAGCGTAAGAGTACCACCACTCCGTCCCCACTCCGTCGACTACTCGGAAGAAAGGTACAACAACGAAGAAAGTCAAGCCGTCTCCTACCAAGTTACTTTACAACATGACTCATGCAGAAACCATCATGATCGTGTCTACGATGTGAAATGTCAGTTAGCACCGAAACGACCCGGGCCAAAGGATCCAATAGATCCGAATGTCAAGAAGCACTTTAAGGATATGCTTGCGCAACCACCACAATATGTGTTAAATAGGCCAAAGAACTATGACCGCTATATTGTGAAGACATATAACAAAAAGAAGCAGATGGGAAAAATAATTCCCCAGCTCGGAGAATAGGTACTACAATCGATCCCCCGGCTCAAGGTGTTACACGAACCAAAAATAAATATGGAAGAAGCTAAGCGCTAGGCCTCACCATGTGGTATGACTATCGAGGAAATGCTAGGGAGCGCAGATATCTGCAAGGCTGATGTAGTATCGAAATATGTCCTCGGGAAGCCTCTGGTCAGGCCTGAGCACCTCCGGTATCTACCACCAAAAATGTGAAGATTTCATGACTGGTACTTGAAAGTCACAAAGGACGACCAATATCGAGAAAGGCACATGGTAAAAGTTAGAGAGGAGGATTACTTTTGTGGAGACACGATATCTATTGATCTTGATCAATTTTTTCATTGATACAATCAAGACGCCCTCGACAAATCTCTCGTCAGTTGCTATTGTCTGTAAGTGATTAATTTATTTCTGTAATTAAGTCTCTAGCTCATATCGTTCATTGCCTATAATTATCCGCACTATATTCTTTTGTATGCTATTATGTAGAATAAAGATTCATGAATGTAAAACACAGGGAATCTTTGACATTGAGTTTGTTGACTCATATGTCGTTAGAACAATTCACAAAAGGACACGGAGGAAAAGTTACCATTGTTTTTAAAGAGACAACATTTCAAAAAGGAAATACTATTTCCTTACAACTTCAAGTGAGGGTTACTGTCTTTTGCACATTATATTTTTCTTACACGATGTTAAGTGTAATTGATGAGTTATACATGGCTGTGTATATTAATGTGCACAGGTTCCACTCGATACTGCTAATCATTCAAGTTGACACTAGAAATGATGATGTCATGGACTCATTATATAAATACCTTAAGGAGTACGTGACCCTGACTAAAATGCTACAGAAGTAAGTTTAATCATTATCGCACTATACCGGCCCCTTTAGTTCATTTACTGATATCAAGTAATTAATAACTCCTTCATTCATTTTCTTTGTCGGGCAAGGTTTAAAAACGGTTTATCAAGACCAAAAGGGGTCAATGGGAAAATAAGCTGCGCTTTAATCGGCTCACGGTAAGTAGTACTAGCTAGGTTCACACATCTCTTTAATTCTAGTTTCAATACTATTATAATGCTTTATTATTATGGGATTTCTATTTTCGTTCCCCTGGTTCGTTAGTTGTACTCAGTTTTCCTCAGCCGCTAAATTTTTCCTCGCTTTTCCCCTCCCTCCATTCTGAAACCCTCACATGTGCTCGGACGGGGGTTGCCGTCAAGTCAAAGGCTTGACCCTTACATGCTAATAGGTGGGACCGTGTTGGGGCGGGTCCTACATTGAGGGTTATGTTACGTCGCCTCGATCGTTACGTGGTGACGGGTGGGGCCGTGTTGGGATGGGTCATGCATACGTGGTAAAGGGTGGGGCCGCGTTGGGATGGGTCTTACATACGTGGTGAAGGGTGGGGCCGTATGGAGACACGTTGGACTGGCCATTCTCGCTCTGAGCCTAGAACACCTCCCACATCGCACCTCCGCTCTGCTCCCCCACCGTTGTGCCCTCCTACCTGAGAGAACCTCCTACCTTATGTCGTCCTTGCCCCTTGAGCCACCCCCTCCCCTAGCAGCGGAGCCTACTCTAGCTCCGCTTCCTCCCCCGCTAGATCTACCCCTTTCACGGAATAGTATGAGACGTCGGCGGGTCTACCGGTCCTCCCCGTCGAGTGCAGAGAAGATTGGGAGGAATCAGAGGGATCTAACACATGGATTCCATCTGGGTAGGTATTGTTTCCCTTTGTGGATTGATTATATACAGTAATTGAGAGTGAATCGCCGGTGGTCAGCTAACTTCCTTGATTTTCGAATAGGATTGATCCAGCGCTGGCATTTCGGCTAGCGGTTAAACTGGATGCTAGCATATTTTGTGGTTGTGAACGGTATCTCTATGGATTTTACTTCCCACCGGTGGTTGCAACCTCCGTAACATTCAGAGATTTGAAAGATAAAATATATTCTAAATTCCCCTAGAGCAATGGTGATTCAGTTGATTTGCAATATTTCAACATTAGCGAGCAAAGGTTTCTCCCCTAACCAGCGAAGATGATCTGCTAATGCTTTTCTCTTTCAATGCTGCCGAACGTTTTGGTTGAATTCGTCTCCATGTGCAACCTAACACTACAAGAATCTGGGCGGTTAATGCCGATCTGATATCGTCGTGGATGAGGGCAAAAACATCGTAGATGCCCATCTGTGACGAATTCTTCAACGAAAAACAGGTCACAGACATCATGTCATAATTCATTCTGCGACGTTTTTTCTATCTCAAAACGTCACGCCCGATCGTGACGTTCCTGTATTTTCGTCATGGCGAACTAGACTGGCCCAGCCCAGGCCCGGTCGTTCATGACATTTTTATTTCGTCATGGACGAGGCCATGTGGAAGACGGCACCGCGGGTGGCCGTCAGCGACGTTTGCTAACGTCATGTTCATCGTCTATGACATCATCCAGTTCCTGATGTTTGTTCCGCCACTGCCTGATTCCGATGTCTCCATATCCGTGACGTCATCCAACCCGTTTATGACGTCACACGTGCCGTGACGAATTTTGTTCATCGCCACCTATTGACGCCATGCTGACACGCGGATGGTTGGCACAGTCAAGCTTGCGCCAATCGGATGAGGCCACATGGGCAAGCCACAGAAAGTCACGTTGACAAATCAAAATGGGACACGTATCACCTACTGACGATAAATTCGGTGTGATGATGTCATCATTGGCCGTGATGTTTCTGTTTCATCTAGATAGTTGGTCAATGAAAGGCACCCACGTCAGTGTTTACCTGTGACAGAAATGTTTCATCAAGAACAACTGAGATGATTTTGTTTTTGTCACGGATGCGGGCTAGCATCACCGTGAGATCAGGGGGCCATTTGTGCACCTAAATTTTTACTAGCCCTAATCATTTGTGAAACATTTCACACCACATGCATTAAATAACAGAATTTGATAATGAATTTACAAGTTTCCACATAAATTTCCACAGCAGTTTCTAAGCCAAAAGCCTCACAAGCTTCCACAACCAAAAACATTCCACAACAGTTTATGAGCCAAAAGCCTCACAAGTTCCCCTACTCAAAAGACTCACACGTTTCCACACCAGTTAACTTTCCTAGCCCAAGAACTCACAAGTGTCAACCACGAGTTCGCTTACCTTGCGTCAGCAGAAGGTGATGTTGCTGCTGCTGAGTCATCTAAGACAACACTTGCTGAAGTAAGTCGTTTGTATGGTTTTTTTTATCATGCATCTCTTCTTGCTTCTTCTGCATTTCTATCATGTCTTTAGCATACTGCAGCCTCTCCGCCTCGACAGCTTCTTTCGCTCTCTGCAATTAAGCGCAGTTTGTCACTCCCTGCTCTCTTAGCCAAAAGTTCCGCTTCAAGGCCAATCCTACTTCGTCTTGATGTACTTGGATGGAGGCCGATGTTCTTCAGGAACATTGGCTTTCTGCTATCCAACAAGAGTGCAAAGTTCACAGCCTCAGTGGAAGAAAGTGGTTCTTCTCCCGGGACATATGGAGCCATCTTCTTTTCCATGATTTCCTACAGTATTAGGAATAGAAGCGAACCTTAGAAAAATAGCAAGCAAACTACAATCATATCGTATACAACTGAGAGATGAAGACAGCATTGAATTTTACGAAGATGAAAAGAATTCAAGAGGACTTGCAATTGCTTTCTTCACATTCGAAGTGAAGCCATTTATCGGGAAGCAATGCATCTTTTTGAAGAGTTCGAAGGCATCGTCCTCACTGTTGCACACAACCTCATAGCTACGAGAACTTGTGGCAGCAGGGTAGAAGACTTTGGTCCTGTTCTTCTTGTTTATTACACAAGTACTCTACCCAAGCAGAAACCATAAAGTATAAGATGCAGTTTCAATCAAACAATTCAAACACATGCATTAACAGTAAAAGAGTAAACGAAAAGTGACATGTTTCCTGGGGTCAGACCAAGTATCAACAAGCTTGCACCACTGCTCGCCGGTCATGTGTTTCACTTCATCAAGACATTTCCTTGTAACTTGGTTCAGAGGGCAGGGATCAAAATACTTCTTCTTTAGAATATACCGTTGATTCCTTGCATGCCTCAAAAATTGATTTGCGCAAGCATTCCGCATGTCAGGGTGATTTGTGTCCATGGCAAACTTTTGCTGAAATAAAACATGGAGCATCAGCATTTGCATGAGCAGAGAAATGGGAAGGTAAAGGACAGCTAAGTCACAGAACATACAGAAACTTTTCCTATGAAGTATGGTTGGAAATCAAACCTCTTCTTGTAATCTTTCTAGTGGGGTAATATAGGCATGCTAGTCCTTACTGTGACTGCACACTCACCGGCAAACCTGGCAGCAACACCCAGCTTGTCTAGTCTAGTTCTTCCTGGAAGAACATTAAGTGAAAGCCTCCCTCCTTTGGACAACTTGTCAAGCCTCTTCCGCATGTTTTCCCCCTCACCACCAAAGCGTGACCAATATGCGGAACTATATCTTCAGAATTTTGCGTTTCGGCGTCTTCAAAACAAGGTGCATCAAAGGCTTGAGACATCTGGTAGCCATCATCATCTATAGGAATACAATGTGCTGATTTAGAGTTCCACAGTAATATGATGGGCTTAAATGGATTATAATTGAGTGAGCAGTCGGTTTAACGCATTACCACGTTGAGACCAGTCACTTCAGTCTTGGCACGGTACTTCATGACTAGGATCAGATTCCCCATATTCGGTAGCTGACTCATCGTATTGGGTAGCTGACTCCTGACCCTCAAATTGGGTACCAGAGTCCTCGCCGTCAGCACCTGAACACAGATGTTGGGTAGCTGACGCAGCGCCTTGGGTACCTAACCCGTCGGTTTGGGATGGTGCATGGTTTCTTCGGTGAGGTGCCTACAGATAGCTGGGAGTTGGCTTCTGGATTTGGAGAGGTAGCAAGTCACCTTTGGGGGATACTCATGGGCAGAAGGATGCAGACTTTGTCACTTGGGAAGGTGGCTTCTTGATTGACGAGGTGGCAGGTTGGCTTTGGGAGGTGCCAGAGGACAGCAAGATGTGGGCTGTGGTTCCACACCTTGGGTACATGGCTGCTGTCTTTGGGGAGGTGGGTGCTGGCTTTGGAGGGGTTGGGTGCTGGCTTTGGGGGTGGATGCTGGCTTTGGGGGGTGGCTGCTGGCTTTGGGGAGGTGCTAGACGGCATACCAGTGGGTCGGAGGGAGTGGACAGGTCGCCTTGGGCAGAGTGCTGATCATGTTGGACAACTGCCAGCTCGCCTTGGGCAGCTGGTTGCTTTCCCTGGGAGCTGGCTTCTCGCCTAGGTGGGCATCAGGAACAATAGCTTTCGCCACTTGGCTGGCATCAGGAACTGCAGCTGTGGCCACTTGGCCGGCATTAGGAACTGCAGATTTAGCCACTTGGCCGGCATCAGGAACTACAGCTTTGGCCACTTGGCTGGCATCAAGAACTGACAGTTTAGCTACTTGTCGATCTTCAGGAACTATAGATTTGTCCACTAGGTTGGCACTAGGAACTGCATCATTGGTCACCAGTAGGGGAAAATGAAGTGCAGCTCTAGCCACCTCCAGGGCAGTAGGAAGTGCGGCTTTGGTAGTTTGCCTGGCATCAGGAAGTTCGGCTTTGGTCGTTTGCCGGGCATTAAGTAGTGTGGCTTTGGCAATCTTCTTGGTTGCACTCCGATTTTCTTGTGAATGGGTCGCAGGACTTGCCATTTTTGTTGTTCATCGTGTGGAACCTAGAGGTAGAAGTCCTGCTTTTAGCGGATTCCCCTTGGACCTCGTGTGTCTCTCATTTTCTGTGTTTGGAGATAGTATTGATGCCACAACGCGCTTGCATGATGATCCACCACCAGGAGCCATCCTCCGCCTGGGAGTTGTCTTCTTGAATTTTCTATGCTTAAGCTACACATTTTGCATGTAACAGTCAATTGAGGAAAATAACGAGGAACAAAACATATGGAAAAAAGAGTAAGCAACCAATTCCACACAAGATGATTTGGTAGCACCTTAATTGTGGAGAAATCATGACAAGATGGTGAGCTAGTAGGTAAGGAGACTACCTGCAGCCCAGTCTCCTCGGTGACTAGTGTTTCATCACCTGATATGTCACCTTCACTGATACCCCCCCCTGGGATCATACCGAGGTCCAAAGGGATCACTTTTGCTCTTTTTAGGGGAGAATACAGTTGGGGATGCAACAACACTGGCTACGAACCTAATCCCAAGTCGTTGCATCCATGGTCTCTTTCTCATGATTGTTTTCATCCAACTTTCTTCCATCGGTAGTATTTGTGGTTCTAACATGAATAACTAATTCCAATTAATCTAGAAATATAAAACTAGGTGCGATACCAAACTATGTTGTATATTATATAGTACTCATCATTTAACAGGTCATCGTGAGCAATTTAAACAAAAAGATCATAGGCTGTCAAACTAATGCAACACACGGGATAATGTAACCTAGTCTACAGCCTTCCTTTTTGCTAGTTCTAGGGGTCTAGGGGCCTGTGGGGGTGTGGGGGTGTGGGGTGTGTGTGTGGGGGGGTGAATACACTTGGCGATGCAAAAACATATGCTAAGAACCTAAGAGCATGTACAATGCAAGACTCTTAGAGAAGTGCTTAGCAAAATAAACCAGTTTTTGGTTAAGCAATGGTGCTTATTTATAACAGGATGATGTCTAAATTGGCACCTCTCGAATACAAATAAGCACTGTTTGTTACGAAAAATGGATTATTTTTCGAAGCAACACCCCAAGCACATTCCACTGTACATATGTGTTTCTAACATGTATAGGGAACTGCAAATATGTTTCAATATATAACATATGGGGTGGAACAGTCCGTTGTAACCAATTCATACTCCGATCATAAGACATACGATGAAACAGCAAAACAAATGCAACATGGATTGCATGATAGTCCTACTATGGGTGGCCTAGCTGGTATTATACACTAGTATCGTACACACAATACTAGTGTGTACAAACTTCCCACTATGACCAACCTAAATGATGGAGTCTATGTTATAAGACCTATGACACTGCTCACTATGGAGATAATATTAAGACCAGTCATAGTGGGGAGTAACATAGCATAGGGAGTAACATAGCATGTTACTAGGCTATGTTACTGCCCACTATGACCAGACTTAGTATTATATACTGCAATAATAAGTAGGGCAGGACGATGAACATAAGACATATCACAAAACAACCAAAGTAATGCAACAAATAGGATAATGCAACCTTTATCACACGCAAACTGATCGTAAGCCTAATAGTTTACAAGTTGGGCAATTCACCAATTGGTTGCAATAATAAGGAGGTCAAGACAATTAAACATGAGCAGTATATGCATCTATATCTTTCCACTGAATAGGCAAGTAATAAGAATATAATATATGTTGTTGATTGTCCAATAGTAATCACAAGTGTAAAATATTCCACTGTGAACAATTTGTATTTATACTCTGATCATAAGACATGTTATGAAAAGCATTTATCTGCAACAAAAAATATAACCAAACAGCACAAAATCAAGCTAAGTGTTTCCTTGCCTTCAGGTTGTGGGGCCTTTATCTTACTGCATTCCCTGGCGAAACGATTAAATCGTGGCATCGAGGCTTGTCAGTGGACCTTGGTAGCAGACTATATGGAGGAGGTACACGGCGATTAGGAAGACCTTGTCGACGGCGATATGGCAGACCGTGTTGACTAGGTGGATGGCGAGTAGGCGTACCTTGTAGTTGAGGTGCATGTCAAGTGAGCAGACCTTGAACACGAGTGGGCAAATCTTGACGGCGACGTGCAGGGATGTCGAGAAGAACTTGAAGCAAGGTGGCAGGCCTTGTCGACGAGGTGCATGGCGAGGTGGCGTACCTTGTCGGCGACGTCCACGTTGAGTGAGCAGACCTTGACCGCGGGTGGGCAGACCTTGACTGAGAGGTGCTCGGCAAGTGGTGAGATCTTTACGGAGAGGTGCACGTAGAGGTGGCAGATCTTGTGGGTGAGGTTGACGGTGAGGTTGCATACATACAAGCTTGATAGTTGGCACGGTGTGGTGGGAAACCGCGAAGGTGACAATGGGATAGGGTTTGGCTACGGAGACAAGTAGCTACTGTCTACTAGAACGAAGGACAACGGCATGGTGAGGAGGGGCATAGGGAGGCGAGGGGCGGAGGGAAGGAAGGTGGCGAGTGGAGGAAGGACGGACGGCGGCGAGGGTGAGGGCGATGGAGGAGGCAGAGGACGACGAGGTGAGGAAAAATGGATCTTGTCCACTTTCGGCGGGGGAGGGGATAAGGAGGGTTTATTTTAGATTACCTAAATGCCCTCTCCACGAATGATGCATGGTTCTGTGCTGAAGGGCTGATCGGTGTATCCCTAGGACAAAATTTCGAGGCACGAAATTTAACTCCTACGCACGAAATTTGAGCGGGGTGTGTTGGTCAAATTTTTTGATGGCGTATCCTGGCCCTCTATTGCATGATGAGTGGCTCAAATAAATTAATCATATAGGATACTTGTTAAAAAGGGTACCTTTCAAAGAAATTAGCAATTACTAACCCAAAAATTCTATTATGCTGATTTTGCCAAAATATTGGTATAGGTGAGATCCAAACTGTGGTATGAAAAATCTCTTTACAGGTACCCAAGTGGAAAACCATGGTGTAGAACAAGCAAAACATATACACATAGGAAAGCAACTTCCACACATTGCAATTAATGAACAGTACGTGTGACAGAGAAGTTGCATCACAGATCCACTAGAGTGCGTGTGTGGTCATGTAGCTATCAATGTGGTTTTGGAATAGAACACATATATGCAATGTGCAAAATGACTCTATGGGGACCGAAGAGTGGAAAACCATGGTGTATAAGAAAAATACAAATAGGAAAGCAACTTACACACATATATATTGCAATGCACCAGTAGTGTAACAGAGAAGTTGACAACAGAATCCACTAGAGTGTGTGTGTGGTCATGTAGATATATATCAATGTGGTTTTGGAAATGAACACCTATATATATGCAATGTGCAATGACTCTAGGGGGATCCAAGAGTGGCAAACCATGGTGTAGAAGCAAAACACACATAGGAAAAGCAACTTCCACACATTATATTAATGCAGTAGTGTGACAGAGAGAAGACTCCACGTGTGGAGTGTGTGTGGTCATGTAGATATCAGTGTGTTCTTAGAAAAGAACACATGCATGAAATGTGGTCATGTGGATCATCAATGACTCTTTAGTGGAGATATCAATGTGGTTTAGGAAAAGAACACATGCAATCACTCTAGGGGATCAACATATATGTGTGTCAAACCACCAAAGCAGCTTCCACATTATTGCATGTTGCACCAGTGTGACAGAATAAGTTGCATCACCAGAAGAATATCCACTAGGGTGTGTGTGGTCATGTATATACATCAATGTGATCCCCTAGCAAAACATGGTGTGTAGAAAACCAAAAACACATAGGAGATAAAGCAACTTCCACATTGCAAGTACCAGTGTGACAGAATATGTGTGTCAAACCATCATGGTCATAGAGACCAAAAGAACACATGAAACTTCCACATTGGTTTAGGAAAAGAACACATAGGAGATAAAGCAACTTCCACATTAGTTTAGGAAAAATAACACATGTTGGATCATCAATGACTCTAGTGGAGATATACATATCAATCTTTTGTTTAGGAAAAGAACACATGCAATCACTCTAGGGGATGATCCATATATATATATATGTCAAAAACCATCATGGTCATATATAGAGAGAACAAACACACACTAGTGTGTAAGAAGTTGAATCACAGAATCCACTAGAGTGTGTGTGGTCATCAGATATCAATGTGGTTTTGGAAAAGAACACTTATGCAATGTGCAATGACTCTAGGGGGAATCCGAGTGGAAAACCATGGTGTAGAAGAAGCAAAACACACATAGGAAATCAACTTCCACACATTGCAATAATGCACCAGTGTAGCAGAGGGAAGTTGCATCACAGAATATAATCCACTAGAGTAGTGTGCGTGGTCATGTATAGATATGCACATGATGGATCATCAATGACTCTAGCTAGTGGAGAGATATATATATATATCAATGTGTGGTTTAGGAAAATAACACATGCAATCACTCTAGGGGATGATCCATATATATATGTGTGTGTCAAAAACCATCATGGTCATTTATATATAGAGACCAAAAACACACTAGTGTGACAGAAGTTGAATCACATAATCCACTAGAGTGTGTGTGTTCATCAGATATCAATGTGGTTTTGGAAAAGAACACATATGCAATGTGAATGACTCTGGGGGGATGCAAGTGGAAAACCATGGTGTAGAAGAAGCAAAACATACATAGGAAATCAACTTCTACACATTGCAATAATGCACGAGTGTGATAGATAAGTTGCATCACAGAATATAATCCACTTGAGTGTGTGTGGTCATGTATAGATATGATCAATGTGGTCATGTGGATCATCAACAATGACTCTAGTGGAGAGATATATCAATGTGTGGTTTAGGAAAAGAACACATGCAATCACTCTAGGGGATGATCCATATATATATATCTGTGTGTGTGTGTCAAACCATCATTGTCATATATATAGAGACCAAAAACACACTAGTGTGTAAGAAGTTGAATCATAGAATCCACTAGAGTGTGTGTGGTCATCATATATCAATGTGGTTTTGAAAAAGAACACACATGCAATGTGCAATGACTGTAGGGGGGGGCCAAGTGGAAAACCTAGGTGTAGAAGAAGCAAAACACACATAGGAAATCAACTTCCACACATTGCAATAATGCACCAATGTGACAGAGAGAAGTTGCATCACAAAATATAATCCACTAGAGTACTGTGTGTGGGCATGTATAGATATGACACATGTTGGATCATCAATGACTCTAGTGGAGATATATATATCAATGTGTGGTTTAGGAAAAGAACACATGCAATCACTCTAGGGGATGATCCATATATATATGTGTGTGTCTTTCAAAAACCATCATGGTCATACATATATAGAGAGAGACCAAAAACATACTAGTGTGACAGAAGTTGAATCACATAATCCACCGGAGTGTGTGTGGTCATCAGATATCAATGTGGTTTGGGAAAAGAACACATATGCAATGTGCATTGACTCTAGGGGGATCCAAGTGGAAGACCATGGTGTAGAAGAAGCAAAACACACATAGGAAATCAACTTCAACACATTGCAGTAATGCACCAGTGTGTCAGAGAGAAGTTGCATCACAGAATATAATCCACTAGAGTAGTGTGTGTGGTCAAGTATATATATGACACATGTTGTATCATCAACGACTCTAGCTAGTGGAGAGATATATATATATCAATGTGTGGTTTAAGAAAATAACACATGCAATCACTCTAGGGGATGATCCATATATATATGTGTGTCAAAAACCATCATGGTCATCTATATATAGAGACAAAAAACACGCTAGTGTGATAGAAGTTGAATCACATAATCCACTAGAGTGTGTGTGGTCATCAAATATCAATGTGGTTTTGGAAAAGAACACATATGCAATGTGCAATGTGCAATGACTCTAGGGGGAATGCAAGTGGAAAACCATGGTGTAGAAGAAGCAAAACACAGATAGGAAATCAACTTCTACACATTGCAATAATGCACGAGTGTGATAGAGAAGTTGCATCACAGAATATAATACACTTGAGTGTGTGTGGTCATGTATAGATATGATCAATGTGGTCATGTGGATCATCAACAATGACTCTAGTGGAGAGATATATCAATGTGTGGTTTAGGAAAAGAACACATACAATCACTCTAGGGGATGATCCATATATATGTGTCAAACTGATGACCGACAAGTATAGGGTGTATATCGCACTATTTTCGATAAGTAAGAGTGTCGAACCCAACAAGGAGCATAAGGTACTGGCTAGTGGTATGGATCATGAATTCTCTACAAATACTTAGCAAACGGATTTTTAGGGGTTTTTGATAAAGCAAGTAAACAAAGTACGAGTAAACAAAAGACAGTAGAAATGATTGCATCAAGTGGCCCAATCCTTTATGCAGCAAAGGACAAGCTAGTTCTATTACTTAAGATGACCAAACGTTCTCGAGGACACATGGGAAGACTGTCAAGTGCTTCGCTTCATATAGTTGATTAATCTTCTCTAGCTTGCTAAGTGTTGTGTGGGTGAACATGTGCTAATGTACCGCCCCATCCAAGACTAATACATACTTGTGATTATACCCCTTGCAAACATCCGTAAGTACAAGAAATTAATTAAGGTAGACACCTAACCACAGCTTTAAACTCTAAGACCCTTACGTCCCTTGTGCCATGGTTTCCTAACGGGGGTTCAGGTTTCTGTCACTCCGGCAACCCCTACGATTAGTGGCCAAATACACAATGCATTCCCCTAGGCCCATATAGGTGAAGTGTCATGTAGTCGACGTTCACATGACACCACTAGAAGAAGTACACCACAACTTTAATAACAATCTATTGAATCTTTCTCAACAAAAATCCACTACTAACAACAAGTCTTCTCCCATGTCCTCAAGAACAAAACGAACTACTCACAAGACATCATATGGATCATGATCAGAGATGGAATAATGTTGTATAACAATCTGAACATAAACAATAATTCAACGGTTCACTGAACAGCATCAACTACGAAGAGTAATCAACACCGGGAAAGTTTCCCCTATGAACTATGCAGGATTCAACCCAATTGTTACAGCAATATGGAGATGGTGATGAGGGTGCTGATGGTGATGATGGTGATGATGGTGGTGATGATGATGATGAGCCCAATGAAGTCCAACTTGATGATGGTGTTGATGGCGACGATCTTCCCTCTCCGGGAAGGAATTCCCCTAGCAGAAATCTATCTGTCGGAGAGATCTTTCTCTCTCGGTGTTTTCCCCCCTGTAGAGGCGGCGGAATCTTTCCATGGTCGCTCCCCGAGTCTTAGGGTTTCGGGAGGATGATATACGCCAGAGGGGAGAGGCTGGAGTGGGCCAGGGTGGCAACACCACCTCCTGGCGCGGCCTAGGTCTGCCCGCGCCAGGGGGTGGTGTGGGCCCCCTGTGGCCCATCTCCATTCCATCTTCTGGCATCCTTAGTCTTCTGGAAAAATAGGATTTTCCGTATATTTTCCCGGATTTTCTGATCTTCGCGAATTTTGCCTCCAAACAGCACCTTTTCCATCAGAATCCTGACTGTAGCGGTCCATGCTCTAAAAGTCATCAACCATGCAAAAACAGATGAAATAACATAAGTATCACCTCTCAATACGAAATATATCAATGAATAATAGTGAATTAAGACATAGAATAGTGATGCAAAATGGACGTATCAACTCCCCCCAAGCTTAGACTTTGCTTGTCCCCAAGCGAAACTGAGCTCAATAAACATGGCCTCAGGTTTATGGAGTGAAGAGTCGATAAAAGAATATGGATAAGAAGCATCACATTCATCAAAAGCATAGATCATAATAGAAGACAACTCACTATTATATAACTCAACTTGTAATGAGTAAAGGAAACACAATAAAGATACATAAAGTGAATCATAATTGGTAATGGCAAACTTAGCTCTTGGTCGGAGAATAGTTGATAATTTGCCGGAGTTCACAAATAGCTGGTTTTTCAATGATAGCTTTCAAAGTAGTAAACATCAAGATAAGAGCAATGTGCAAAGCAAGGAACATAAAACATGCGTGCATAAATCATCATATGAATGAATGAAACACAACAACTCAGAATATTTGCTGAGGTAGAAGGGAGTAGGTTTACTGACTCAACTACAAAGTAAAAGAAAGTCCCTTCAAAGAGGGAAGCAGGGATTGCAAGTCTCATAAAGATCTCCCAAAAATTATGATACTTACTAGCTTTCAGCTCTCATTGCCCCTATCATAGGCATCTTTAGGTGATTCAGGTTAAAGTGATCAAATATGAGGATATGCATTGACAAGTTGTAAGTTGATAATCTCATGTCCCTTGAATACGAGGGCCGCTCCTCGTGCTACTCAAGTTTAGTCACCGGTAAGTTCTTGTCATCGTAAGGATATGTGTATCATTGAGAACCGCCAACGGGGTACCCCTTGCCCGATGATACGGAAGAATCCCCATATCAAAATGACAAGGCAAGCAGACAACAAGTATCTCAGCAATCTTCTTATTTACCATGGGAATATGGTGTATTTTCTCTCTTTCCTCTTTTCATAGTATCTTTTTTTTTCTTTTCTCTTATTCTCAATCTCTATCTCTTTTTTTATAAGAAGAATGCTTCATAGATACTCGTTATGGTTACGCTGCAGGTTTCCACCATGTCAGCATGGATTAGACTAGCGGCCCAGGCATTTCTCTAACACACATGCATAACTCCATGGACTTACAAGCTCCCCTTTCATTTCACACCGACAACATCCATAGACAAAAGAACATGATATCAACTAGGTATGAAGTACCAGTGCAATATTGAAAGCGTTCCCCATGACAACATGGTTCTACTAATCCACAACTTACAAAGCGCAAGCATATACGCAACATAGGTGAGCACAATGGTTCAAGTTTATTAAGTGCAAGAAAGTAAAGTGTGCCATCAAGTTCGTGAGAGCTTTAATCACTAATTTTCACATAACAAGTTTAATTTGGGAGGCACATAAAATAAGAATTTACTTGGAATAGCAATAATGCTACTAGGTAGGTATGGTGGACACAAATGGCAAAGGTTTTGGTTTAAAGGAGGTGGATGCACGAGAAGAATACCCTCTCAGTACAGGTTTTTGGCTAGCAAGGCTGGGTAGGAAGT
Source organism: Avena eriantha (assembly GCA_910589775.1). NCBI lineage: Eukaryota > Viridiplantae > Streptophyta > Magnoliopsida > Poales > Poaceae > Avena > Avena eriantha. The sequence goes on from OU342743.1 coordinate 151,020,061, forward strand.
ATAAGAGTTGAAGGAAACAAACAAACATACAAGTGATAAAGACAAACACGCAATCTTCCTTGGAAGCACAAAAGATCTTAACTAGGGAATACTAAACTTATGAGCAAATCAAGAAAGAAAGATGATGAAATTATTTTTATTTAGAGTACTTCTATCTATTTCATTCAACTCTCAAAAATAGTGTGCTACTGACCAAGCCAGGTTTGCCAAAACCAACTGAATTAACTCAATGATCCCAAAGTGATACCAATACTAACAACAAGATCAATCATATAACCATGAATTGAAAACTAATATAAGCTATGCAAAAGAGTGAACGATAGAACTTCTCATTAATAATCCATAACGGAAACTCACACCAAGGGATACATATCTAACGAGAGAGGGGACACTTCCATAATGCAAACCATCCTACATAATAACTCCTCTATCCATGATATGACTCTACTAATAAGGTAAAAAGATAGAAGATAGTGATGTGATACCGCGACACTCCCCTAAGCTTGGAACAAACCAAGGGGATGCCAAACCTGATGACGAATTACTCCTTTGGTGGTGGTGGTATCCTCTCGATGAGCCCTTTGACTAGTTTCCCCAAGTCCTCAATCTCGAAGGTGAGAGTACGAATCAACTCCGAGTTGTGTTCAATACGGCTTGTGATCATTTCAGTTTGTGGATCCCAGCTCTTGTGATTCTTTTTCCGTTATTCCCCCTTGGAGTCTTCTTTTCCTGCATGGTTATGGATGAAGGTATGGAAGGGATTCTTGGTGTATGGAGGAAGTGACCTTGGAGCCAAACTATGACGGGGAACTTTCCCCCTAGTCTGCATCTGTGCCGTCCTTCTAACCCTGACAGGTTTTGTCACCACTCCAATGCTTGCAACAGTAGTGCCGGCGTGCGGACGTTGGCCTTGCTCCTCTTCACCTTCACTCTTGATCTCCTTCTCTTGTCCGGGGTCTTGGAGGTCTTCCTTGGCGGACACCATTGTGCTTCTAAGCTTCACAGATAGTTCTTGGCAGAAACAGATCGAAACGAAAACACGACGAAAACACGATATACAAACCTCGGAAATCTGGGGCATTATATATTATGGAGTTTCACGACAAAAGGAAGGTACTGGGAGAAAACGAGTCGGAAGCTAGCTTCTCGCCTTGGTGGGAATCAGGAACTACAGCTTTCGCCACTTGGCCGGCATCAGGAACTACAGCTGTGGCCACTTGGCCGGCATTAGGAGCTGTAGCTTTAGCCACTTGGCCGGCATCAGGAACTATAGCTTTGGCCACTTGGCCGGCATCAAGAACTAACAGTTTAGCTACTTGTCGAGCATCAGGAACTACAGATTTGTCCACTAGGTTGGCACTAGGAACTGCATCATCGGTCACCAGCAGGGGAAAATGAAGTGCAGCTCTAGCCACCTCCAGGGCAGTAGGAAGTGCGGCTTTGGTAGTTTGCCTGGCATCAGGAAGTTCGGCTTTGGTCATTTGTCGGGCATCAGGTAGTTCGGCTTTGGCAATCTTCTTGGTTGCACTCCGATTTTCTTATGAATGGGTTGCAGGACTTGCCGCTTTTGTTGTTCGTCGTGTGGAACCTGGAGGTAGAAGTCCTGCTTTTAGCGGATTCCCCTTGGACTTCGTGTGTCTCTCATTTTCTGTGTCTGGAGATAGTACTGATGCCACAACGCGCTTGCAAGATGATCCACCACCAGGAGCCATCCTTCGCCTGGGAGTTGTCTTCTTGAATTTTCTATGCTTAAGCTACACATTTTGCATGTAACAGTCAATTGAGGAAAATAACAAGGAACAAAACATATGGAAAAAAGAGTAAGAACCCAATTCCACACAAGATGATTTGGCAGCACCTTAATTGTGGAGAAATCATGACAAGATGGTGAGCTAGTAGGTAAGGAGACTACCTGCAGCCCAGTCTCCTCAGTGACTAGTGTTTCATCACCTGATATGTCACCTTCACTGATACCCCCCCCCCCCCTCTGGATCATACCAAGGTCCAAAGGGATCACTGTTGCTCTTTTTAGGGCAGAATACAGTTGGGGATGCAACAACACTGCTACGAACCTAATACCAAGTCGTGCATCCATGGTCTCTTTCTCATGATGGTTTTCATCCGACTTTCTTCCATCGGTAGTATTTGTGGTTCTAACATGAATAAATAATTCCAATTAATCTAGAAATATAAAACTAGGTGCGATACCAAACTCTGTTATATAGTATATAGTACTCATCATTTAACATGTCACCATGAGCAATTTAAACAAAAATATCGTAGGCTGCCAAACTAATGCAACACACGGGATAATGTAACCTAGTCTACAGCCTTCCTTTTTGCTAGTTCTAGGGGTCTAGGGGTCTATGGGGGTGTTAGAACCTAAAGGAAGATATTTGAGTTACAGGTTTAGCAAAAGACCTAAGATTTTAGGAATTGTTCCATGAATTTGCATTTCCCGATAAACCACAGGAGTATGGTATGTTCGAGAGAGCAAATCAAACCTTGTTTGACATGGTAAGATCAAAGGTGTAATTTATAAAACTGCCATTATGTTTTAAGGATTAAAGCTTTAGAGACTAGCTCTTTTAAACTGAAAAGAGCACCATCGTGATCCATTGAAATGACACCATATGAGTTATGGTTTGGGATAAAACCCGAATTGTCTTTTCTTAAATTTTGGTATGCTATGCATAAATAAAATGTTTACAACCAAAGTCGGATACGCACGTCTTTGTAGGTTATCCGAAAGAATTTGTTGGGAATCGAAGACAAAAGAGTTTGTCACTTGGAACGTGAAGTTTCTTAAAGAAGGAATTTTTCACAAAAAGTTAAGTGGGAGGACAATAGAACTTTGATTAGGCTGACAAACCTAAGCAACATGTGCTGAGTAGCACAGTGCCGGAAAGTGTTCTGGAGGCGGCTAAAATGCGCATGGCTCTCTAATTACAAAGGTTGTGATCTCGGATATTAGAGTTCTTATTGAACCGTGTGGGTCGGTAAGAATCAAATAGTAAGATTTGTAACAGAAGTCGTTATTGTTTTGAAAATGATGAACCGACTGCATGCAAAGAAGCGATGATGGGCCTTGACTCCATAAAATGACTAGAAGTCATAGAATTTGTGATAGTATCCATACAAGAGAAATCAAGTTTTTGAACTTGTAAGACCCTCCGGAAAGGCGTGAAGCCTATCAGCCATGTTTGGATCTATAAAGAAATAGACATGGATGTTTAACATCTATGAAATAGTCGACATGTCGGAAATAAGTTTACGGCAATGTTCAAGGAGTTGACTATGACAAGATTTGATCTTTCATAGCGATATTTAGTCTTGACGAATTAATGTAGCAACCACTACATATAATTTGATATATGGTAGTTGAATAAACAAAACAAGGTTCTTCTAATAGAATGGTTACCTAGGACATGTACATGACACGGTCCGAAGGGTTTTGTTAATTCAAAGGGTGCTAAAAGGGCATGGAAACTTCAATAGTTGAAGTGAGCATACAGGAGTTGGAATCTTCACCATGATGAAAATGTTAAAGGAGTTTAATTTCATCGGAGATGATGAAGATGCTTGAATTTGCAAGAAATTAAGTGGGAGCACTGAGAAAAATTTCCAATACATTATGCAGAGTACATATTGTTGATTGGAAATGATGTACATTAAAATAGGATTTCGATGAAAGACTTGGGCAAAACCGGAATATTTGGCGTAAATGTTTATATGGATAGATTGAGGCGATAATATGGTTATGCCAGACGAACATATATGAGATATTGAAAGGGTTCAATATGGAAACAACAAGAAAGGTTCTTGCTGCGTGGAAAGGATTGTATCAAGATTCAAGTGTTTCAAACACTTGGTGAGTAAAATCACATGAATATTTTGATCGATTTTACCGTGATATGTATATCCAGATATGTCCTATGCTCTAGAAGTTATGAGCACATACCAGAATGATTCATAAGATGATCATTGGATGATAGTAAAGATATTCTTATGAGCTTTGGAAGAACTAAGAATATATCATGTATAAGTGACAAATAGTTAAAGGTAGTTCATTGTAAAGTGTTACATTAATACTAGTTTTGTCATAAGATACAAATTAAATTTATCTCAATTTAGACTATGGGTGGCACAATGTAATGGAAAGGATGTTCCATGATGGTTTTGGATGAGTTCCAAAGTTGAGACATTGTGACGGATACTACAACAAAAGGCTAAGTATATGACTGCTATAGTAGCAGCAAAGGAGGGTAGTTGTGTTAAGTAGTTTGTTATCAAACTAGGTGTGGTTCAAAGTGGGCTAATACTATGAAGATATATTCTATGACAATAATATCAACATATTTTAACCTGAACGAACTAAAGGTCTCACCAAAGTACCTAATTTATACAATGCCATCTCATTTGAGAATGAGTGATGCGTAGAGACACAAAGACATGCAAATACACACGGACCTGAAATTGTCAGATCTAGAGATTATGTTAACCACTAGCAATCGCGTATATGCAACACCAGAAAGCCATAGGTGTTCAATACGCAAAGTTTTTCAAACTAGATTATTGACTCTAGTGCAAGTGGGAGACTGAAGGGAATATGCCGGAGAGGCAATAATAAAGTGGTTATTATCTTATTCCTTATTTATGATAAATGTTTATTTTGCATGCTATCATTGTATTAATTGGAAACGTTAATACATGTGTGTTTAATAAACAAAATACAAAGTTCCTAATAATGCCTCTCATATAAACTAGCTCGTTGATTAACAAGATGATCAAGGTTTCATGATCATGGACATTGGATGTTGTTAATAACAAAGTCATAACATTGGTGGAATGATGTGATGAACATTCATCTGAAGTATAGCATTACGATCAAAGTCATTATGTTTATATTGCTATAACATCCTATGAAGTAATGTTAATCCTTAGACCATGAGATCATGTTAATTGCTAACGTCGGAAGAGTAACTTGATAACATCAAACGTCACAACGTAAAAGGGTGACTATAAAGGTGGCTTCAGATACTCCGAAGGTGTTATGTTGAGGCTCATGAATCAATAGTGGAATTTGTCAATCCCGATGACGGATAGATATACTCTGGGCCCTATCGGTGATATCACATTAAGATAGCTTACAAGCAAGTGATGTGATCACTAGAATGTTATATCACGGGAACGACAAAAGAGTGCATGTCGGTAACGAGATCAAACTAGGTATTTGGATGCCAATGATCGAATCTCGGACATGTAATATATCACGATACAAAGGGATTTAGTTACGACGTTAAAGGTTCACATGATCACAAGAGTCATCGTTGAATATGTGGGAGTCAGTACGGATCTGTAGGTCCCGCTGCTAATTATTGATCGGAGAGGGGTCTCGATCATGTATGCATTATTAGCGAACCGTAGGGTGACACACTTAAGGGATACCGACACCATTTGGAGCAAATATGTTTCAGATAAAGATTTAAGAAAGCGCTGGAATCATTTCAATGAAAACCAGAATTGTTTCGGGTGAAATTGCTGAAACTGGTTCTGCATGTGATATTGAAATTTGCAGGAAGTTTTATGTGAATGTTTGTTAATTAAAGTAATTAACAAAATTCTGAATAAAATAAATAAAAGTGTTTTATTTAATGAGAGCTTGCATTAAATTTGGTGGAAATTTAATGCATGTGAGTGGACATGAGTGGAGGTGTGTGTTTATGTGAGTGGGAGCTCCACCCACATGAATGAGGGAGAGGCGGGGGAACCCACCATGGCCGGCGCCATGCCCCTTGGGCTGCCCCCTCCCCTATTTAAGGAGCACCTCCTCCTCCTCTCCTCTTGCACCACCTCCTCGCGAAGGTTATCTTCTCCCTCTAGTTATTCCCCATGGTCTCGGATTAGCGAGATACATGTTCCGAGTGGCTTTATCTGGAAAGGAGTTGCTGCTTCCGCTGCATCGCTGGAGAGAGGAGGCGGAGGTTGTTCGGTGGACCGAACGTGTGTTCGGTCACGGATGCACCGCTACTTTGCGGTGCTGGACTTTCTCGGGTAGTGTTTCAAGTTGTGTTTGTCTTTTGCTTGGTAGTACTCCTCCTCCTCGTATCCTTGGTCGGTACTATCGTCTATAAATAAATACGGGGTACACAATCACCAAAGAATACTTAACTAAGTCTATTTAGCACACTAAGGCTCACACTTGATGATTTAGCATCATCACAATCATCACATGAAATAAAGATAGTCTTATTTATTTTATTTTAGAAAAGTAATTTCTACTCATTGAAATTAATTAAGATTTAATATTCTCCAAATAGAATATGTGATCATGTGGACACATGTCATCACCACATATTCTAATACATTGGAATGTGATTTAAAGTGTTGGTCACATTTTATAAAGTTTAATATTATTATTTAATAGATTTAATGTGAGTAGAAATGCCCTAATAGAATTTTTTTGGTACTAACTCAAAGTTACTGCATGCAAACCTAAATATTTTTACATATTCATATAGATCTTATCAAATGTGATTTTTGAGAGTTGGAATCAACTCAAAAGCATTTATGGTTGATTTTTGAAAAATGTTTGAAGTTGGAAAAGTTTCTGTCTTGTTATTTTTACTATATGTGATATATACAAATGATTTAAATCCAACGGTCTTGGATAGATAATTTATATACCTTTCTAGTAAAATTTGAATCATGCAATTTGGTTTGGTGAAACTTTCTGAATTGATTTTTGAATCTGTGGATAGAATAGGGTTTTAACTAAAAAGGAAAATCATTATTTGAATTTCCAGGCCAGAGCGGGAAAGCTAAACGGGCCAGCCCAACTGCACTACACAGCACAGCAGGCTGCTGACAGCGCGGACCCACTGGTCAGCGACTGCATCTAAACGAAACGGTATCTACGAATCTGAGTCGTGTGATCTAATTCTAATCTAATGGTTGGGAGTCATCATCAAAGACAAACTGCTCTGGCGAGGAATCAGACCTAGCACGGTGGTGGGGGTCTGGCTAGGCTCACCTGGGCTCCAGCTAAGGTCGACGACGGGGGCGATCGACGTGGTAGACGATGGTAGTTTGAGGCGTGGTCGTGGCAGGGATTTTGGGGTGTTACATATAGCTATGTTAGTGCTAAGGGATAATCTTATGATTTTCACTATTTACAACTGGTCAATGATGAAAATGTTTCACTTTGACTGTTGATGGGATGATAGGCATCTACTTACTGTCTTTGCATGGCCACTATGGTTGTACATGCTCCTTAGTATATACAGATTTATCTCATTGCATGATGCTTGTAGTTGTGACCAAACCATATGCTTTTAAATTTGATTTTTGTAGTTCACTAATCATTATTTGATTCTTCTAGTTAGCAAGTCTCCAAATGGCTGCACTGTCAAGGGAATTAGAAAGACGCGTCTATAGAAACTGTTAATACTGCAAAATAGAAGGCTTGAAGCAGAAGGAGCCTATGATATAGAATAGCATAGAAATGCAGGTTTTAAAATTGTTGCTACTAACTCTAAGATAGTAAACCTACTGTACAGCAGCAAAACAAAACATTAATTCTAATTACTGCAGTATCCATTTAGGTTTCTAAAACCAACGCTGGCTTAATCGATGTCACATCCGATGATGATGATGATGATGATTATGTGAAGCAACCTGTAGTAAAGAGACCTAAGAAAGCGAGGTTCACAGCATCTGATGACAATGTGAAGCAACTAGTCAAGAGACCTAATAAAGCAAGGTTTAGAGCACCTGATGATGTTGTTGTTAGAATTTCCAAAGCTAAGAAAACTAGGATCCCAACTTAGGTGTTTAAATTATAATACATTTAATGTATATATAAACAATCTATTTCTTTTCGAAGTATAATTCCATATATCATTTAGACATTCATCATTATTGCCTAACAGGATCTGGCGTCGTGTCTAGTATGCAAGAGCAATTGTGAATCCAGGTTGTCATCGGGCATGTCCTTTTGTATCTACTTGTCAAAGTCAGAGGGGTATATGAATCAACACCTTCATCGGGGTTCCATTTGTGACCCATTTGACAAGGACAAATCTTGTCCAACATAAGATGGTATTGCAACTACCTTTTGTTTGTTCCTTGTATGGCTCCATATAGAGCTTGTGGTGGTCATTGTCTGACATGATTACTTCTTCATTTTAATCCACGGCGCGACATCGCAGAGATTACCTACGATAGTGGTTTCCTCCATGGGCATCCCTGATGATGGGGTGGCTAGAGTACAGCTAGGAGATTTTCACATCACCCCAATTGCATACAAGAATGACCTAGATGGTCGTGCCGTCTTCAGCAATCAGGGGTGGAAGAAATTCCACGAGTGTGAAGATGATCTAAAGGTTGGACAAGTCGTGCTAATCACTAGAAGGAAGACCACAGAAGAGATGTTGGATGTGAAGTTTGTGTTCGAGACCATCTAGACTGTAGTTGTGGTTGGGAATTGTTAAGCTTAACTAGTACGACGTAGTCTGCAACATTTAATTAGTCGTTCGAAACCTAGTGTATATATATAATATATTTGCCTGTTTAGTCTACTTTTGGAAGAATTTGCCGGGTATGGTTATGATTGTGTGAACTGGAAGCTAATACAAAGAACTATATGGAAGATACTAGTACAAAAGAGTTTTGAAACATTTCCTGTCCACATGCATTCCGGTCGTTTGGGCTGCTCGTGAGAGGGTCCCTCGTCACGAGTTCAAGAGATTTCCATGAGACTCTGATCTCCGTTACATTTTTTGAATCAATCATTACAACAACTTGAGTACTATGATTGTAAAAGTTGAAAGATAGTACTTTGATATCTGAAAGCTAACATAGAGAATCCTGAAAGAAGCTACTAAAAATAAATACTTTGAATTCTGAAAGGACTAAAATTAAATACATTACAATATATATGCGAACCTGGCTCATAATACTTACCGGGATCCGTTTGAAACTCAGATGCTCACTCCATTGACTGCGGACCTTGGTCTTGAACCATGTCCAAACACTACGCGAGAAATAAAATGAATAAATGAGTTAATAACTACTTGATATCTCAGAAAATGAACGAAAGAAACCGATATAGTGCGATAATGGTTGAAATTACTTCTAGAGCATATCGATCATGCTACGGTACTCTTCCATGTCTTTTTTAATGATTCCATGATTTGAACTGTTCCCAAGTCAACAGAAATGCTTAGAAGAATCCAGTGGTAGCTACGCAAGGTTTACATACGTCAGTAACTCATCATTTACACTGAACATTGAGTACAAAAGTTAATGTGTATAATATAATAACACTCTCACCCGTAGTGGTAAGGAAATATTATTTCATTGAATAAATACTGCCTCATGAAAAACCGAAGCAAGTTACGCTCAGTCTCTATTCGCTTCGCCTTTAGCATAGCTTCATTAACTCGATTTGGGTCAACGAACCCAAATCCATGGATTGTCCTTTTTTACATTCAAGAATCTTTATTCTGCATTATTATAGCGTACAAAAGAATATAATGAGTATACTTACCGGCAGTGAATTGAACAAGCTGAGCTAGCTAGAGACTTAATTCTATAAATAAAGTAATCACTTACAGACAATAGCAACTACGGATAGATTTGTCGAGTTCCCTTTGATTGAATAACTGAAAGTGTTCTGGAAATTCAATATGGACCTTGTCTTCAATGAAGTAATGCTCTTCTTGAACTTTCGCTATGATCCATTGTCGCTCTTTTTTAGCTTCTTCCATGTACCATACGTGCAATTGTCGCATTTTTGTTGGCATATCCCGGAGCCTCTCAGAACTGACAATAGGCTCCCCAACATATCGTGGTGCTACATCAGCCCTGGTGATATCAGCGCTGCCAATAATGTCATGAATATACATATTACATTGCTCGGCCAATAGCTTAGCCGTTTCCATATGCAAAGGTTCTCCCCCATATAGTTGAGGTGCGAGTAACACCTGGAGCGGGGGGGTCGATTGTTTTGCTTGTTTCCCCAGCTAGGGAACGTCATTTCTAATGTTTCCGCTACCACTTGATAGTTTTTCTTGTTGCCCCCCCCCCCCCCCCGGGGAATGTTTTTTGTGATGCTTCCTCTACCACTTGATCTCTTCTGTTTCAGTGTCTTCTAAACACAGCATGCATAGTTATCTGGAGCGTTTAACTGAGCTTGCGATGGGTGCGTCAGTAATCTCCTAAAGTGCTCCTTGATTTCTGGTTTTATTTGGACCTATGGCTTATGTTGTTTCTTTTTAAAATGGGCATCCACTTCGGCATGTACGATCGCATCAGTCTCCTCATCATTCAGGTCGTAAGCCCTCTTGGGAGGACCGGCGGTACTCTTTGGAGGGGCGACAACTGTTGCTTTCAACGTCGGTTATCCCTCGATGGAGCGGTGTTATTCTTCCGCTTTTGGCCATTAGTGTGTGGAGGCAGCTGCGTAGATTGAGATGGACTCGCGCTGAGGACATTATAAAGGAGGGGTGGACTTGGAGGTGGTGGACTTATACTCGGAGGAGACGGTGGCCTTGGAGGTGATGGATTGTTTCTCGGTGGAGACAGTGGCCTTGGTGCCAAGCCTGGAAACTTGATGTATTCCTTTTTCCAAAGAATGAAGCCACTCGTGAGTTCTCCCAGTGTTTACTCCCATTCACCTCCAGGGATGTCAAGCTGTAGTGACTGACACAGCGGTTGAACTTCATCCACACCAACACAAGCATAGCCAGCTGGAATCAGATTACAATGGTAGGTCTGTCCCGGTGCATAAGGTAAAGCAAAGATGACCGCCACCTTCATGGATATGTTCTTCAGTTCAACATGTTGCTTACAATTGGTCTTCTCCTTGATTGCATCCACAGGGTAGACATCCATCGTTGCATCATTAGCCTGGACCTCCATGGAAGCCACACTGCTTTTCCACTGAGATGGGCATGCCGTACTATCAAGTGTGGGATCTGGCTGTTGGGCTAGAACTGTAAGTTCATTAATCTACTCATGCTGCTGATGCAACATGGCTTCAAACTTCACAACCCAATCTACCTCCTTCACCTGATGCCGCTTCGTTTTTCTCGATCGGCTTTTGTAGGTGTCAATGTCCTCGGGAAACCTGATAGCCTATGGACAAGAAGGTCCGAAGCCTCGTGTTCGTCCAACCTTTTCAGGATTCCCGAGGGCCTTTGTCAGCTCATCGTTCTCTCTGTCGGAAACAAACTTTCCCTCTTGAACCTCTTTTATCACTTTAATAAGATCATCCTTGGGTCTAGCAACTTCTTTTTTTCGACAATCTCGCATGTTTCTAGGTCATACGATGCCCCATGCCCAAGTAACCAATTTATTGACCTCAAGGGCCAACCAGACATAACTGGAGTGACCCTTTAGCCATCAGGTCGGCCTCAGCTTTATCCCACTTAGGCATGGCACCCTTGTATCCACCTGTGCCCATATGATTGTGATATTTCTTTTTGGATACATTTAGCTTATTCTTTTCTAACATTGCCAGAGCTAGTTCCGAGGTCTTGTATTGCACAAATGCGGCCCAGTTATCCCGCTGCTTCTCTAGTGGGCCAGTGAATTCAGGAGTTTTTTTCTTCTTCACATATTCATGGTACAATCTTTTCTTCCAGTCCTTGAATAGTGTGCCCATCTTCTTAAGAGCACACTCCTTGACTTTCAACCTCATTTACTGTGTGAGCTCATCAGTCTCCAAGACTGGTAGGGTGAAATGTGTCATGAGAGAATTCCACATCGCATCTTTTGCTCTGTCGTTGACAAAACTAGCCCCAACTAGATCTCTTTTCTTTCCTGGCTTATTCCACTCTCGCGTGGTGATCGGGACGGTGTCTCTAGCAATCACTCCGCATAGATGTACAAATGCATTGATGGACTGTATGGGCTCCAATAGTTGACCCAGCACAGAGACTAAGTCAATGCTAAAATGGACATCAGTGGGCAACTTTTGAGCCAGGCCTCTCTTTCTTGTAGAAGATTGGCTCGATGCGGAGGTCTAAGAGAAGAAACATTGGTCAGTATATATACGAATCAATTAGTGCATCTATACTACTGATCGGTCGGCAGAGGTTTTATATACCTCGCCGGACTTTGTTATTAAGGTGTCTCCAGCATCGTCTCCACTATGGTCTCCTCCATCGTCTCAACCATAGTCTCCACCATGGTCTCCCCTATTGTCTCCACTATCGTCTCCTCTAGAAAAATTAAGATACTGGGAGCCATCATCGTAATAAGAACCTCCAGTACCCTCATCTATCATGTTCAAAACCACCTCTCTATTGTGTCTACCGTCCATAGCTTAACTAATATAGAAAAAGATAAAACAATTTTTCATTAAGTAAAACAATATTATAATTGCGATGACTCGGATACAGAAAAAAGATTATGTACTAATAATGAAACAATTTTGCATTAAGATAAAGTACAATAATACATCTCGCTCTTATCTCACTCATATCAAACTAGCGATGTCGACTGTCGGGTCCTGTGCCACGGGAAGTGTACAACCAGAGAACAGGAACCATCACCGGAGAATAGCTCGGGTGAGATCCATGAAGAACCTGCCAGATTTTGGAGAACCTGGTCTCCAAAATATACATATACTGCGAACGTGCTTGTCCTCCTCCCCGACACGATGACGTACCACCTCCTCAAGGGCCGGCTCCCTCTGCACCGCTCCTGGACCTCGCGGACGCCACCAAAGAAGCTCTGGGTCGACGACGATACCCGGATTCCTCACCAAGGTATGATTCCCGACAGGTAGCACCTCCCAGTGCTAGCCCGGAAGAGCTTAGGCTCGGACATATCCGGACCTGACGGAGTCCAGTACTCCGTCGTTGCCGCCGAGTGGACGACGAGGTCGCGGCATAACTAAATCATAACATAAACAATCATAAAACATAAACACTAAATTAAACCCTAAACTAAATCATAACCTAAATTAAACCCATAACCTAAACCACCACTAAGTAATTACCCAAACACTAACCCTAAACCTAACACTAACTAAACTCAACCTAATTAACACTAACTAATTGCCCTAAATCACTAAGTCATGGCTCCCACTGCCACCCTCGTCCCTGAAGCTGACCCGGTGTCACCATTGCAGCGCAGATGCTGAAGCCGGAGCTAGATACATGCCCTAACCTAAACTAACAATATAAACCTAAGATAATACATGCCCTACCTAAACTAACTATATAAACTTATAGTAACTATAAACATATACTAAATATAAACCTAAACTAACTACTATAAACAGCTATTTTACAAATATTATAAACCTAGCTATAAACAACTAATACTAACTAAATTAACCTAATACTAACTATAAACCTAATACTAATTAACCTATACTAAATAAACCCTAAACCTATCACTAATTAAACTAATAAACCTACTTAACTAATTGAACTAATAAACCTATAATTAACCTAAACTAATTAGATCGAGAGAGCTCACTTGCAGGGGCGACGGAGGGCGCGGCGTGGCAGGATGGACATGTAAGTTGTATAATATTATACAAACTGGTGTATATACAAACCGGGAAAGAGGTTTTTTGGTGCCAAAATGAAAACTAGTGTATAGTTTTCATAAAATTATGTATTATATATCAAAATTTACAGAAAATAATATCTATAATTTAAATATATTATCATACTCTATTATACAAATTAAATGAAATTATTTATTGTTTAACAAATATTATATCGATACCTAATAATAAAGGATGGATTGTTTCTCCCAGTCCAATACTTTTCTGGACCGTTCTACCTGCCGACCAAGTCATATATTCCCACCAACACCACCCTTAAGTAAAAGTCGATCGGTACTATTCAAATCGTCCGTCAGATTGTATAAGCCATTGCACGTCTTCCCAGCTCTCGATAAGTTCCGCCCGTGCTCTTTCTTTGTTTTCCAGAGCGCTACGGTTCTAATGCGCCGCCGCTCTCCAACACGTCCTGCCCACCGCCTTCGCAGCACTCCGGTGTGCAGACCGATTGATTCACGCGGAGGTAGGTGGACATGCCTCCATCCAGTCACGCGGAGGCAGCAGCATGCGGGTGAAGGCCGGCACAATATCATGTGCTACACCAGCCAAAACATGTATGCCCGCTTCTGCTATATGTCATATCTACTGGAGTAGGTGTAATTTCTGTTGTGTATGTGCGGAATTATCATACTTTGCCAAGGCGCTCTGTGCTCTACGTGCTTTTTTGCTTATATGTTCGATGGAGGTACAGTTCAACATGCATGCAGTTCATCATATATATGCTAGCTATATGAATGTACAGTGCCATCTACTCCCTTTGTTCGAAAATAAATGACCTGGATTTGTCTATATTGCATGTATCTATATACTAAAATACGGCTAGATACATGCGAATCTAGCCAAATCGAGGTCACATATTTTATGACAGAGGGAGTAGCACTTTCAAAAATCCACGGAGTAACGAGGCAATACATATATGCTGAACTTTTCTCCGCTAATTTATATGTATAGATTATTTTTTGATGTTCAAACTTTTCTTCGCTAATTTATATGTATAGATTCTTTTATAATGTTTAAACTTTTCTCCGCTAATTGATACATATATTTTTTAATATTTTTTTAGACCGTTTTGTCCTCCCATTAGCCACCAATACACCGGTAAGGGAATCCTACAATATTTTGTTCCGTACGATTGAAGGATTTGTTTGCTCGTGGGTCATGTTGACCGGCTCGATCGCAGAGCACACGGCAAGAGCCCAGGCACTTTTGGGCTAGCTGGTTATTTAGCCCGCTAATAATTTCTTCTCTAACATAAGCTGCTTGCAAACTGGCATGACTTATTTTTAGTACCACCGTGCTACCTTACGGTGAGTGCCACCGCTTTATATACTTCGCAAGTTGTTCAAGTATCGTCAACAAACAGTTGCACCATTGTGTGAGCTAATTAAACGGTACGGATTGTGGGCTGCATGTTGCATAATTAAAGGAATTATGTGATGGATGGATGTTGGCTGTAATAAAGAGGGGACTTGTGAGCTGAGTGAAGGGGGCGCCGGAGCTTAACAGAGAGTGGAAAGCTAAATTGGCGGCGGCGCTGGCCGGAAATAGCAGACCGGGGCAAGGTTGGCACACTGGTCGAGGTTGGGCTGAGCTGCTTGGCTCTAGAGCAATGGACGGTGACGGGGGGCGGTAGCGGTCTCTGGGGTGCAGGACATGACATGAGTTCCAGTTCCTGCTGTTAGGCGGAGGATCGATCCGGCGGCCGGAGGCTACTCGCGGACAGAAAGTCGAGCCGTCTATGGCAAACGATGCCAATAAAGGTTTCGTCATGTCAGCACACAGTTGACGGACACGGACCCGGACAAATCATGTTTAATCCCCGTGTGTTTTTAACTTCCAATTAATTATCTCGCTACTATCGACCCGGCCAGCTTCCGCATGTCTAGGACATGATCCGTTGTGTCTTCCCGACCCTCTTGGCACGAAGGGATTCTCACGTTCATGGACGAGCTTCGGCCACGCGCACACAAGCCATGATCACCCGCGCCACCGATTGCCCCAGCAGCCGGCTCTCAGGATGTCGGTCGCATGCTTTTGCTAGATCAGATGCAATGGCACCAGCTTTTTATCTGCGCAGTACATGTTGTGGTCTCCAGAGTCAGAATTATACACGTGTCAAATTCTCCAGATTGTGGTCTCCAGTGTCCGAGAGATAAGCCAGGTCCATGCACTTCATCCCGCGTCACAATCTTTTTTCTTAAATTCCACAGATCTATTAATAATCATCAACAGTAGTATAAAGAGTCATAAATTTTGATTTGATTCGGGGTTATTGGGCTACACTCTCAATACTATGTACTCCTTTTGTTCGAAAATATAAGACATTTTTAGCTTTGTGAATCGAATGTATCTAGACGAACGTCTGATATTTCTGAACGGAGGGAGTACTCTTTTTCATTCTTTAACATGAATTTTCTAGCATAGCTTGTACGCACTTATCGAGCTTGGGGGCTTCGGTTTCAAAAGAACCAATTCAGTTCCTCTCTCCTTTTCCGGACCACAAACACCTCTCTCAATATGTCTTGCGGGCACATATTAGCACAGATTAGCAGATGGGGAGACGCCGACAGTGAAAGCTGTCGGCTTAGGCCGGAAAACCGACGGCTTAGGCTCGAAAACAGATCGACCTGAGCGGATACTCACATATCTTTGGCGTCGACGGCCACCAATAGGACGCCTACACCACCATTCTTTTAAGCGTGGGCGACGAGCCCCGTGGCCATGCTTGAGAGCACGGAGGCCACATCCTTGATGATATTCTCCTTGACCTGGTTCGGGAGAAAGAAAGAAGGCTTTTCCAGTGCAACGCACGGACACTGTTGCTAGTTTAGTATAAATGTTGGAAAAATATAGTTTATTATTTAAATAACAGAAAAATATATATAATATATTTACAAAAAATAATATACACATTAGAAATATAATATTTCATCCTAAAACTAGTAACTGGGACTAAAAGATATTTCGGGGCCTTTAGTCCCGATTGTAGCCACTAACTGGGACTAAAGATATTTCCCACCACATTCGCATAGCCGTCAAGATATGATTTCCCCTTGCTTCCCGCCATGTTTCTCGCCATTTCCCCTCGCTTCTCACCATGTTTTTCTGCCATTTCTCACTATATCTGGGCCCACCGCCATGTCCATCCACACATCCACACCTTCTCTCTCACAACAATGGACACCTCTTACTGGACCTTTGTGACCCTCGAGGAGACCGAGGTGCTGTGCGCCTCCAGCTACCAATGCCCGCCGGGGTACCGGACACCATTATCTTGGGTGGTGCTCTTTTTATATTGGGCGATCGTGTAAAATGTATTCCCATTTATCTCATACCCTTGGAAAGTCAATATAGTCAAAGATGGTAACCTAGGCAACAAGTACAACTACTCTCCAACAGTGAGGCCATTCATGAGATGTGTCTGCAACCAACCGCCAAAAGTCTTCATGTGTTCATCTTTAATCTAGGAGCTAGGCTTCCACGGGTTGTTGTATTATACAATATTCTTGTGCTCCTCGATATAAGGAGCCACCATACATATCTTTGCTTTCTTTACTAGCGTGCCTATTCCACTCAGTCTATCCTCATGCCGTGATTCAGAAATACCAATGGGCTTAAGGTTAGGAATAAAGTCAACACAAAATTCAATGACCTCCTATGTTCCATATCCCTTTGAGATGCTTCCTTCTAGCCTAGCACGGTTATGAACATTTTTATTTAAGACTCCCATGAACCTCTCAAAGGGGAACATATTGTGTAGTAATACAGGACCGAGAATGTTAATCTCTTCAACTAGGTGAACTAGGAGGTGCGTCATAATATTGAAGAAGGATGGTGGGAACAACAACTCAAAGCTAACAAGACATTGGACCACATCTTTCTGTAACCTTGGTAGACTATCTAGATTGATTACCTTCTGAGAAATTGCATTGAGAAACACACATAGCTTCACAATGGGTACTCAAACATTTTCCGGCAGGAGTCCCCTAAATGCAACCAGAAGCAGTTGTGTCATAAGAACGTGGCAGTCATGAGACTTTTGATTTTAAATTTTTTTCTCCGCCATATTTATTATTCCCTTTATGTTTGATGAAGAGCTAGACGAGACCTTGATAGTGTAAATGACTTCAAAAAAGATTTCCTTCTCTTCTTTGGTAAGAGCGTAGCTGGCAGTACCTTCAAATAGCTCTGGATGCATGTCGTCTTAGTCTTTCATACGTTGTTGGTCATGTCATGCTTCCGGTGTATCTTTATTATTCCCATACATGCCCAAGAAGCCTAGTAGCGTCACGCAAAGATTCTTTGTGAGGTGCATCACGTCAATTGCAGAGTGGACCGCTAGGACTTTCCAATAGGATAGCTCCCAAAATATATATTTCTTCTTCCACATGGGTGCGTGTCTGACAGCATCCTTTGGAACAAATTGTCTACTAGGACCCTTTCCAAAGATTACTTTTAAATCCTTCACCATATCAAATACATCATCGCCAGAACGGTGGATAGGCTTACAACGGCTGTCTGCCTCACCATTGAAATGCTTACCTTTCTTTCTTAGGGTGTGTGTGGGAGGAAGAAAATGATGATTCCCGGGGTACACATTCTTCTTACATTTATCCAAATATATACTTTCAGTCTCACCTAAACAGTGTGTGCATGCATTGTATCCCTTGTTTGTCTATGTTGAAATGTAACTAAGAGCAGGCCAATCATTGATTGTTATGAACAACAACACTTGTAGGTCAAATTCCCCCTGCTTGTGCTCATCCCACACACACGTACACCTTGTCCGTGCCACAACTATAAGAGTTCTTCAACTAATGGCCTTATGTACACATCAATGTCATTATCGGGTTGCTTTGGGCCTTGGATGAGCACCGGCATCATAATGAACTTCCGCTTCATACACAACCAAGGAGGAAGTTTATAGATACACAAAGTCATAGGCCAGGTCCTATGACTGCAGCTCTGCTCCCCAAAAAGATTCATGCCATCTGTACTTAGACCAAACCATAAGTTCCTCGCATCACCTGCAAAGTCTGTGAACTCTCTCTTGATTTTTCTCCACTGCGACCCATCAGCGGGGTGTCTCAACATCTCGACTTTCTTACGGTCTTCCATGTGCCATCGCAACAACTTGGCATGCTCTTTGTTCCCGAACAAATGTTTCAACCGTGGTATTATCGGAGCATACCACATCACCTTGGCAGGAGCCCTCTTCATGCGGAGCTCGCCCTCAACATCACCATGGTCATCTCATCTTATCTTATACCGCAATGAAGTGCATACCAGGCATGCATCCAAATTCTCGTACTCCTCACCGCGGTAGAGGATGCAGTCATTAATGCATGCATGTATCTTCTACACCTCTAATGCTAGAGGGAAGACAACCCTCTTTGCTTCGTAGGTACTGGCGGGCAGTTTGTTATCCTTTGGAAGCAACTTCTTCATTATTTTCAGCAACTTTTCAAATCCTTTGTCAGTCGCACCGTTCTCTGCCTTCCATTGTAGCAATTTCAGTGTGCTACCCAGCTTTTTGTCACATCTTCACAATTTGGGTACAACAATTTGTTGTGATCCTCTAACATCTGCTTGAACTACAACCTCTCCCTTTCAGTTATGCATTCTTCCTTTGCATCAGCAATGGCCCGACTAAGATCATCATCGGGCAGATCTGATGCCCATTCTTCATCTTCTTCTTCATCATTGTCTTCCATTGTAGTACCATTGTATTCAGGGGACATAGTAGGGTAGTGGTTATCATTCTCTTCTTCTTTGTTGTCTTGCATCATTACCCCTCTTTCTCCGTGCTTGGTCTAACAATTATAGCGGTCATGAAACCGAACCGAAACAGGTGGCTGTGAAGGACTCTTGAGGAAGAGTATTCCTTATGATTCTGATAGACACCACATGGACAAGACATAAAACCATTCTGTTTGTTTGCCTCGGCCACAAGGAGAAAAGAATACACGCCTTTAATGAACTCGCTAGAGAGTCGGTCAACGTACATCCATTGCTGGCTCATCTGCATTATATAATTAAGTACATCAAACAGAATCATGATGCTAAAATTAGTACTGATCTAAAAAAACAAAATTAAAGCACACAACCGGGACTAAAGATATAATGAACCTTTAGTCTTGGACGGAGGCACCAACCGGGACTAAACGTGGATGTGGCGACAACATGTCGACACTATGTCATGAGTGCGCATCACTAAGCCAGTGAATGACAACACTATTTTGGTGGGTGGCGGCACTATGACAGGGTTTGAGTGTCGACATTATGTCTTGAGTGTCGACACTAGGTTGTGCTGCTTAATATACAAATAGTTATGCATTCTTGTGAAGAATTGCAAGATGGTGTGCGAGAGTAGGGACAACACTACGGAGGAGCTTCTCGAAGATGTCTTAGGATCCTGTCCTCAGACATCTTCGAGGAGCTCGCCATAGAGTCACTCCCTAATATGTGAAAAAAATTAGTTACCCGACGTATTAGTCTATAGCTAGAGAAGTTATTAACTCCAAGATGGTGCGAAAGGGATACCACTGTCGTCGGATTGATGACAAGTACGCCATGCGGGGGTCCTCGAGGCGTGTGGAAGAGAGGGGTGTGAGACGTATGGTATTCCGGGATGGTGTGCACACAAGTTTACCTAGGTTCGAATCCGCCGGCTTTGGATGGATCCAACTCCTGCTAACAATCCAGTAATACGACATAGCCAGAATATGGGTTACAAGGGTTTCGCTTGTGCGAGTTGAGATTGTAGACTATTGTGTGGGTGCCCTAAAGGCTTACCCTAGGACGGCTTATATAGATACCGACCTAGGGTTTATAGGAGAGACCTATCCGGCTATGACTAAGAGTCGGTTACAAAGTACACCTTGATCTACAAGTAACATAACAGGCCTATGTCGGTAAGTCTTCTGGGCCTTCCCGTAGCTGGATTGGACTCCATCTCTTCTCCCTAGTTGGGCTGCCCGTGAAGCAAAGCCCTAACCCAAAGTAGGCCACCCTGGTTAGTGAGGCACATGAGGATACTTAGAAAGTATATTCCCAACACCAGCCCCCGGAAGCCTCCAAGATCCAGAGTTGGATTTCATCATCATCTAGCTTGATCTTCGGCTTGTAGAATCTTGAAGGGTTCCTAAAACTTCAAAAAAGGATAGGATCCGGGTCTCAAACGAGTCGGACCTATGAATGCATTATTCGGGTTTCCAGCTCGAAATTCAAACTAAGCCAGAACTTGGTCTCTGACGTAATCTAAAACCAGTCCTAGTCAAGTCACGTCACTAACAGACATTCCCGTCAGCACGACCATTGGTGGGTTCGTCTTTTGCGGAACTGAGGCATCATTTTAATGCGTGCGCGGAGATCGAGGCGGTGTAATCATCACGTGGGGGTTACCTAGCTCCTTCCTCGATGCGGGGCACGATTACTATACACATTGCACGAATCTTGGAGCGGGCGAAGGATATAAGGGGTTGAGATTCTCTCCCTCTTTTTCTACCAGCATTTGCACCGCTTCCTTCCTCCCAACGCCTCCCATGAAATAGAGCTCCTATGCCTCCCCAAAATCTTCCAGCGCCGCCCATCCCTGGTCACCAACCCACAGAACAATGGCTGAGACCTCATCTTCGGTGCGGCGGCGACGACAGCGACGGCTTTGGCAGTGGAGAAGGAGAGTCACCGCGGGGTCTGGATCCCATGCGTCTTGGATGACGCCAAGCTCCGCGTTGTGGAGAATGAAGGACTCCTCTGTGCCGGCGACTGGCGGAGTGGCTACGTCCAAACCGTCCCTACTCCTCGCGCCGACAGAGGTTTGAGTTTCTCACCCTCAGATTTCTTTTCTGAGGTTATAGATCAGTACGGAGTCCAACTCCATCATCTCCCACCAAAGTCACTCTTAGAGATGAGCGCTTACGCTTCTTTGTGTGAGGGGTACCTCAGCATTAGGCCGAGTCTCACTCTTTTCTAGTTTTATTTTCGTATCTGGAGAAATTCTATCACTGTCGGTAATCCATACATTACCGGAACCATTAGTTTTTTCGCTAGGAGAGAGTGCATCTATCCTCGGATTAAGGCCCGTGAGTCGGTGAAACAGTGGTCGTCCACATTCTTTTATCACAGGGATATTCCTCTCCCAGCAAAGCTACTACTTTGCCAGCCTTTGTCGACGGTGCCGCCACTCCCCAGGAGTCCTGGGACGCAGATGCGTTGGCTCTCAGTGATGATCTGCTTCTTGCCAAGAGGCGGATTGAATATTTGATGAAGGACAAGGGCCTTAAGGGGTCCGACTTGGTTCACTGCTGGGTGGCACGCCGGATCCAGCCTCTTCAACATCATGGAGATCGGCTAATGCATTCCATCATGGCGTCCAAGAAGGATACTCTTTGGATCTGCCCCCTCCCTTACACGGATAAGGAATACGAGTCCCAAATCAAGTGGCTGATAAGGGAGCGGATCGAGAAGAAAATCCCGGAGTTGTCTTTGGATATACATACGGCTGAAGATCCCATGGTATCGGTAAGTTTCCAGCAGTAACTCGAATTATGTGTTCAGCTTTACATTATTGTCTCTTATCGCAATACTGAGATATTTCTTCTTTTCAGCTTGCTGACCTTCGCGAGTCGGAGCTTGCTCCTCTCGAGGTATATCCTCTTGAGATCTCTCAGGATGATAGGGAAGTGGTTCCACTGCCGGGGACCTTTACTCGAAAGCGTAAGGCTTTGACTCTGGCTATTGGCACGAAGGAGGTGCCCATTGTCAAGAGGTAACTTTCCTCGCAGGGTTTCTGTATTATATGTCTTAATTTCTTCCGAGGTGTAACGTTCTCTGTTCTATTACCTCCTCAGAGCTAGACAGCTCATCAAGCGCAAGGGGAAAGCAGGATCATCGAAGCCCCTGCGCCAGTCAAAGCTGAATTTTACTTCTCCTGCCATAGCACCTCTGACTCCTACCCCTCAGCCTTCTGTGGTGTCGGAGATTACTCCATCTCCGACCATCATAGAAGATCCAGCTCAACAAGCAGAGCTAGCGATCCTCGGATCGCAAATTGACATCACCATGGGTGACTCTGGTTTTGATAAGAGTGAGCCCTCTTTGGGTAATGATCCCTCGGCAGAGATCTTCGCTGAAAACCTCCTCAACAATCCGAGTCTTGCTAAACTTGGCATTACTCGGAAATCTCTAGAGGAGATCCAATGGCTAGCCCATCAATGCTTGGAAAGCCAGCATATTACTGGCAAGGAGGAGGCACAAGAAGCGGAGGACGTCAAGTACTCCGAACTCCTCGAGCAGATTCGTCTTTGCGACGAGAGGCTGAGAGCCGGATTGGTTCCTCCTCCTCCTTCGGTAATCCGGTAGACCCTCGCCGAGAAGGTTAGCACCGAGGTGTCCATGAGCTTAAGCAAGCTCACTCATGAACATCATGTAAGTCGAATTCCAACTTAACTTTTTTACTTTACTTCATATCATATCCTCTAGCCCCAAGCATGAAGTTGGATAGATAATATGGATTTATCCTTCCATAGGATGCCAAAGAATGAACTAGTGTAGCCTCCAAGGCTCGTGCTGATATTAGTTAAAATATTTGCCCGAGTCTTCAGTAGACTTCTGACTCTGGGTATTCTGACTTACAGAAAGTTAATTCATATAACCAGGAATTGTTGAAGAATATCTGCAACAATTGGAGAGAGATCAGATCTCTCTGGCTTGAAAATGGTCAGTTAAAAGCGTCAAGGGATGAGGCTGAAGGTAAACATTCCAGTCCTCAAACCTTGCCCTTTATTTCATAGTCGAATTACTTATTCAACTGTTGTTGTCATCGGATTGATGACAAGTACGCCATGAGGGGGTCCTCGAGGTGTGCACAAGAGAGGGGTGTGAGTCGTACGGTATTCTGGAACGATGAGCACACAAGTTTACCTAGGTTCGAATCCGCCTGCTTTGGACAGATCCTACTCCTACTAGCAATCTAGTAATATGGCAGAGCCGGAATATGGGTTACAAGGGTTTCGCATGTGCGAGTTGAGTTTGTTCTATTGTGAGGGTTGCCCTAAAGGCTCACCCTAGGACGGCTTATATAGATATCCAGCCTAGGGTTTACAGGAGAGGCCTATCTGGATACGACTAAGAGTCGGTTACAGAGTACATCTTGGACTACAAGTAACACTACGGGCCTATGTCGGTAAGTCATCTAGGCCTTTCCGTAGCCGGACTGGACACCATCTCTTCTCCATGACTGGGATACCCGTGAAGCAAAGCTCTAACCCGATGTGGGCCACCCTGGTCAGCAAGGCACAGTGAGGATACCCGGAAAGTATATCCCCAACAGCAGCCCCCGGACGCCTCCATGATCCAAAGTTGGATTTCATCATCGTCTAGATTGATCTTCGGCTTGCAGAATCTTGAAGGGTTCCTGAAACTTCAAAAGAAAATATAGGATCTAGGTCTCAAATGAGTCGGACCTATGAACATGGTATTCGGATTTTCTAGCTCGAAATTCAAACTAAGCCGGAACTTGGTCTTTGACGTAATCTGACACTAGTCATGGTCAAGTCACGTCACTTATAGACATTCTTGTCAGCACCACCGTTGGTGGGTCCGCCTTTCGTGGAACCGAGGTGTCGTTTTAATGCGTGCGCAAAGATCGAGGCAACATAATCATCGCATGGGGGTTACCCAGCTCCTTCCACAACACGTGGTTCGTTTCACTATTGCATTTACACGAATCTTGGCGTAGCTAGAGGATATAAGTGGTTTAGATTCTCCTTCCCCTCTTCTTCACCAGCACTTGCGCCGTTTCCTTCTCCCCAACGCTTCTGTAAACACAGAGCTCCTCTACCTCCCAAAATCTTCTAGTGCCGCCCATCCCAGGTCACCGGCCCACAGAAAATGGCTGAAAGCTCATCTTACGGCGCGTCAGCGACAAAAGCAACGGCGGCGGCGACGGAGAGGGAGAGCTTCAAGGGGGTCTAGATCCCCTGTGTCCTAGATGATGCCAAGCTTCGTGTAATGGAGAACGAGGGTCTCCTCCACGACGGCGATTGGAGGAGCGGCTACAACCAAACTGTCCCTACTCCTCGCGCCGATGAGCGGGTACACTTTGGCACCCACCTCGACAGAGGTTTGAGTTTCCCACCCTCAGCCTTCTTTACTGAGGTTATATATCACTATGGAGTTCAACTCCACCATCTCCCCCAAAACTCCATCTTAGAGATGAGTTCTTATGCTTCTTTGTGCGAGGGGTATCTTGGAATTAGGCCCAGTCTCACTCTTTTCCGGTTTTACTTTCATGTCTGGAGAAACTCTATCACAGCTGGTAATCCATATATTACCGGAACCATCAGTTTTTTTGTTAGAAGAGAGTGCGTTTATCTTCGGATTAAGGCTAGTGAGTCGGTCAAAAAGTGGCCCTCCACCTTCTTTTACCATAAGGATATTCCCGCTCCCGGCAAAGCTACTGCTTTGCCAGCTTTCGTCGATGGTGCCGCCACGCCCTAAGAGTCCTGGGACACAGATGCGCTGGCTCTCAGTGACGATCTGCTTCTTGCCAAGAGGCGGATCGAATATTTGATGAAGCATAAGGATCTAAAAGGATCCGATTTAGTCCACTACTGGCTGGCACACCGGATCCAGCCCCTCCAACATCATGGTGATAGGTTCATGCACTCCATCACCAAAAGCAAGTCGGATTCCCTACGGATCTACCCAATTCTTATTCGGATAAGGACTACGAGTCCCAGATCAAATGGTTGATCAAGGAGCGGGCCGAGAGGAAAATCCCGGACCTGTCCTTGGACATGCATACGGCCGATGACCCCGTGGTACCAGTAAGTTTCCAACAGTTACTCGAAATATGTGTTCACCTTTATTATCTTCTTCCGCAATACTGAGATATTTCTTCTTTTCAGCTTGCTGACATCCCCGAGTTGGAGCTTGCTCCTCTCGAGGGATATCCCACTGAGATTTCTCAGGATGATGGGGAACTGGTTCCACTGCCCGAGACCCTTACTCGGAAGCGTAAGGCTCCGACTCTAGCTATTGGCACAAAGGAGGTGCCCATTGTGAAGAGGTAACTTTCCTCACAAGGTTTTTGTACTTTGTTTGTAATTCGTTCTAAGATGTAATGTTCTTTATTCTATTACCTTCTTAGAGCTAAATAGCTCACCAAGGGTAAGGGGAAGGGAGTTCCGACGAAGCCCATGCGCCAGTCAAAGCTGAACTTGACTTCTCCTGCCACAGCACCTCCGACTCTTACCCCTCAACCTACCGCGGCTCCTGCTTATCAGCCTTTTGCGCCGCTGGAGATTACTCCATCTCTGACCGTCGTAGAAGATCCAGCTGAATCAGCAGAGCCAGCGATCCTTGGGTCGCAAACTAACATCACCATGGGTGACTCAGGTTTTGATAAGGGTGAACCCTCTTCGGGTAATGATCCCTCGGCAGAGGTCTTCGCTGAAAACCTCCTCAACAATCTGGTTCTTGCCAAACTTGGCATTACTCAGAAATCAGCGTAGGAAATCCAACGGCTCGCCCGACAATGCTTGGAGATCCGAAATATTACTACCGAGGAGGTGGCACAAGAAGTGGAGGATATCAAATACTCCGAACTCCTCGAGCAGATCCGTCTTCGCAATGAGGGACTGAGAGCCGGTGTGCTACCACCACCACCAGTGATCCTGCTCACCCTCGCTGAGAAGGTTACAACCGAAGTGAACATGAGCTTGAGAAAGCTCACTCATGAACAACATGTAAGTCGGAATTCCAACTCACTTTTTCCTTATGCTATTTTATATCATATCCTCTAACCCCCAAGCATGAAGTTGGATAGATAATCCGAATTTTTGCTTTCATAGGATGCCAAAGAATGAACTAGTGTAGCCCCCAAGGCTCGTGCTGATATTAGTTAAAATATTAGTCCGAGTCTTTAGTAGACTTCTGACTCTGGGTATTCTGACTTACAGAAACTTAATTCATATAACCAGGAATTGTTGAAGAATATCTGCAACAAGCAGAGAAGGACCAGAGCTCTCCGTCTTGAAAATGCTCAGTTGAAAGTGTCAAGGGATGAGGCTAAAGATAAACATTCTAGTAATCAAACCTTGCCCTTTATTTCATAGGCAAATTTTTATTCAACTGTTGTTCTTTTGCCTACAACACTGTTAAAGCAATCCTGTGCTATGATTGAAGAAGCCGAAAATCTTAAGACCATGGAGGTGGAGAACTCTGACTTACGTCAGGAGCTGGACAAACTGAAGGCGGATCATGAACGGAGCATTGCTCAGATTCTTGAATCCTCCTCCATGGCCACCGATGAACGCGATCGAAAGATCGCGACCCAGGATCAAAGAATCTCTGATATAAACGACACTTTGTTCAGAGAGTAGGACATCATCGAGGCACTCCGGGCTGAACTCTAGAGTCTCCGGGAAGAGAAGACCAAAGTCGACGATGTCATCTTCGGTATGTTTCCCTCTTTCTGACTTTTCTGCACCTCACGACTCTTTGGAGCTTGTATTTTTTTATTAACCCTTTGCATTATATGCGTAGGTCCTTTCAACTTACTGGATTCAGCCTCCGCTGAATCTCGCACTAGTTGGCTTACACAAGTCGGCGATTTTCTTCATGATTTCCGCCAATCTTTGGAGGATATTGGTGAAGTCCTCAAGGTTTCGGACATGCATAGAATGTCCGGCTTTGAGGTGCGAGACAAGGCCAAGGAGATGCCGCAGCTTGTCCAGGATTGGTTATGAGCCACCGTGGAAGCATGGAAATCTGGCAAGTAACCAGAGGGTATTCTATTGTGGATGAAGACGGCCAGGGGCAGGACATCACAACAATCATGGTCTCCTGTGCCGGATATGGGTGCCACGTAGCTGACTTAACCAGCTACGATACTCCTGTCTTCACTCGCGTGGACACACCACCTCCGCCCGCCGAAGAAACTGGTGAAGTTTCCGACAACAAACAAACCGCATTGGAATTGAACGTCTCGGAAAGATATCAAGGCGAGGCTGATGTATCCATTGAGCCGACAGCTCCTACCTCTCCCCCTGCATCGTAGAGCATCAAAAAAACAATGTGTTATTCTAAAAACAATTCAAGTTGTAAAGAAGTAGTATAATACTTTTGCTAGTGCTAAGATTTGTTGTCTATATTTAGCTCTTTTGGCTTTAACTTTATGTGCCTAAAATGTTTGCATAAGTACTTATGTTTTTTATCTGTACTTACCGTTTATCTGGATTTCTACCTTGTCCCTTTCGTGAGCCGGCGAACCTTCAGCATGGAAACTTTGCCGAGCTCAATTGCTAAACCAGTTTAAACTCGGAAACAAAGCCGGCTTCCAGTACCAAAAATTTACTACTCGGAAAATACACGCATCTAGCAATCAGACAAATAACCAAAGTATAGAATAGAACAAATTGAGTTATACCCGAAGGTAGCATTTTTAGAATCGAAAGTCTAAACGAGAAAAATGATGAGCATAAAGTACTTTCAAGTATTCTAGGACTTACGACAGTGATACGATCATTCGGAATTAAGATGGTAATACAAAACTTCTCAGAAAAAATTAGGCAACCAATACTTTATTTCTCATTGACCATGTACACATATATGATTGCAAAGAAAGATAAATTAAGAATAAAAGGGACGTAGCTGAGCAATATTCCATGATCTGTCTAATTCTTCCGGGTTTGTGCTGCCTCCAGCTCTCTTTCTTTTCTTAGTAGCAGGTCTTTCTTTGATTGGCTGCATATCAGTTAGATAGTAAGAACTATTGTGTAATACTCGGCGAACTAAAAAGGGCCCTTCCCATACTGGACAAAGTTTGTGCTTTCTTTGCTACATAAGCCGGTGAACCAAATCGCCCTTATTGAAAGACCTGTTTCTGACTCTCTGGTTATGATACTTGCGTAACTTCTACTGATAGGCTGTTGATCTCATCTCAGCAATGACACGAACTTGTTCCATTAAGTCGAGATCATTTTGTTGAGAAATTTCGGCATTCTCTTCAATATACGCGGCAACTCTAGGAGTAGTATGAACCAAATCACTAGGAAGAACTGTTTCTGCACCATAGACCAAGAAGAAAGGTGTGTATCTGGTTGACCTGTTCGGAGTTGTTCGTAAGCTCCATATTACAAAAGTTAATTCCTTTGCCCAAGCCCTCGCAACACGTCGTAGTGGTGCATCGAGTCTTGGTTTTAGGCCTTGTAGGATTAAACCATTTGCTCTTTCGACTTGTCAATTAGCCTGTGGATGTGCGACTGACACAATGTCAAGCCGGATATTTTGTGCATCACAGAATTTGGCAAGTTCTCCCATAGAAAAGTTACTCCTGTTGTCCGTGATAATGCTATACGGATAACCGTATCGGATTATGACATCCTCAACAAATCTTCTAGATGTTGCTCCATCACAACTGGTGACGGGTTTAGCCTCAATCCATTTTGTGAAATTATCCACCATCACTAAGAGATGAGTAAATCCAATTAGAGCTCGTTTAAATGGTCCTACCATATCAAGCCCCTAGACCGCAAAAGGTGATGTTATAGGTATTGTTCGCAATTGATCAGCCGGAACGTGAGCTTATTTGGCGTACTTTTGGCAGCCTTTGCACGTATTGACCAGCCATTCGACATCTGCCTTGGCTGTAAGCCAGAAAAAACCGTGTCGGAAAGCTTTTGCCACTAGATATTTGGCTGCAACGTGGTGACCACACTCGTCTTCGTGGATTTCTTGTAAGATTTCCACTCCTTCTTTCGGAGATACACAGCGCTGAAAGACCCCAGACACGCTCCTCTTATATAGCTCACCACTAATTATAGTATAGGATTTTGCTTGTCGGATGATCTGCCGGCTCAGAACTTCGTCTCCGGGTAATGTGCTATCTACCAAGTAGTCAAGGTAGGGTTGAGTCCAGCTAGGAATTACAGCCAGAACTGCCACTAAAGGTGAGTCAGATTTGGTCAGATATTCCTCATCTACTCCTTTTATAGAGGGAACTTTGAGGTGCTCTAAAAAAGCGCCATCCGGGGCCTTTTTCCGCGGAGAGCCTATCCGAGATAGTGCATCTGCTTCCTCATTTTCTGTTTGAGGGATGTGTTGAACCTCAAACCCTTCGAACGATTTAGATAGTTTATCCTTGATAGCTCTATATGCCGCCATGTGCTTATTTGCATTACAGATGCCCGACACTGGTTGAGCAACAAGATCTGAATCTCCATAACACATCAAACGTCGGATACCGATATCCTTAGCAATCCCGATTCCATGCAGCAGTGCTTCATACTCGGCAATGTTATTTGTTGCTGTGAAGTGGATCTAAAACACATATAAAAGTTTATCTACTTGGGGTGATTTGAGCACCACGCCATCCCCTGAGCCCCCGAGCACCTTGGACCCGTCAAAGTGTAGGGTCCAGTATTCCAACTCTAGGAGGGTCATATTCTCAGTTGTCTTTGTCCAATCAATGACAAAGTCAGCAAGCATTTGGGATTTGATTGTTGTACGAGGTTTGTACTCAATGTCGAAAGTTGAAAGCTCTATGCCCCATTTTGCGACACGTCCTGTAGCGTCGATGTTGTTGATTATATCTCTCATGGGAGCTATGCTCACCGCCGAAATTGGGTGTTCCTGAAAATAATGTTGTAACTTACGAGATGCGAAAAACACACCATAAGCCAGCTTTTGATAGTGCGGATACCGCTTCTATGATACAGTTAGGAATTCACTGAGATAGTAAGTCGGATGCTGCACAAGGTGTTCCTGATTTTACTCTGGTATCTCCACTACCATGACGACACTAACGACTCTGATTGTCGCAGCGAGATAGAGCAACATTAGTTCCCGTGGTTCCGGTGCTGCAAGGATAGGAGCATATGAGAGTACTGCTTTCAGATCTTGTAGTGCAGCTTCAGCTTCGTCAGTCCAAACAAATTTTTTGGTCTTTTCAGGAGCTTGTAAAGTGGTATGGCTCTTTCACCGAGCCAGCTTACAAACCTACTGACTCAAGCAATGCAACCAGTTAGTCTTTGAACGTCCTTCAGGCGAGTCGGCTTGGAAATATTGAGTATAGCCTTGATCTTTTCTCGCTTCACCTCTATGCCTCTTTGTGACATGATAACCCTTTTCCGGCTGGTATTCCAAAGAAACACTTCTTCTGGTTAAGCATTATGTTGTATTTTCGTAGATTGGCGAATGTTTCCTACAAGTCGGAAATCTAGGTTTCCTTCTTTTTGGACATCACCGCAATGTCATCCACATATGCATGTACGTTGCGTCCGATTTGGTCATGGAGGCAACGCTGCATAGTGCACTGATATGTAGATCATGCATTTTTGAGCCCAAAGGGCATCATAACGAAAGCAAGGTTCCAAAGGGGGTTACGAATGAAGTTTTGACTTTGTCAGATTCCTTCATCCGAATTTGGTGATAACCGGAATATGCGTCGAGAAAACATAGGAGTTCCGAGCCTGCCGTAGAACCAATAACTTGATCAATTCTAGGCAAAGCGAACGGATCTTTGGGACAAGACTTGTTCAAGGTAGTATAATCAACACACATCCTTCATTCAGTGGTGTCCTTTTTAGGGCCCATTCAGGGTTGGCCGACCAATCAGTATGGATGACCTCTTCTATAAATCCGGCAACCTCAAGTCGGGCTAGTTCCTTAGCTATTACCTTATGCTTTTCATCGCCGAAACATCGTAGGTACTGTTTGACGGGTTTAGTGTTCGGGTGTACATTAAAGAGTGCTCGGAAAGTTCCCTAGGTACTCCGGTCATGTCAGATGGCTGCCATGCGAAGATATCTTGATTTTCTTGGAGGAACTTGACGAGCGTGCATTCCTATGCGCTATCTAGGTCTACACCTATCTGGGTCACCTTGGAGGGGTCATCATCCTTCAACGACGTCTTCTTCGTCTCTTCTGATGCCTTGAACTCCAGATTCGTCTTTGTCACCTCCATCTTTGTTGCGGGCATCTCGGACGGATCAATGGTCTTCTTGATCTCCTGGTACTCCTAGGCGTGCAACATAGCTTCAGCAAAGGCGACATTTACATCCCCGCACTCTCGTGTTTTCTTTGGGCCTCCCCTGATGGTGATAACGCCGTTGGGACCCGGAACATTCATCATATTGTAAATGTAACATGGACGAGCCATAAAATCCTAGTAAGCCGGACGTCCAAAAATAGCGTGGTATACGCTCTTGAATGGAACCACTTCGAAGGAAAGTGCCTCCGTCCGATAGTTCTTTGGAGTTCCAAAGGTAACGTCCAAAGTGATTTCTCCCAGGGAATTTGCTTGTCTTCCTAGGACAACTCCGTGAAAGATCACAGAGCTATGATTCAGCTGTGTCTCCGAGATCCGCATCCGGCGTAGCGTTTCGACATACAGAATATTGATGCTGCTACTGCCGTCCATGAGAGTCTTGGAGAAACCATAGCCGTCAATTAGTGGATTGATCTCTAAGGCGTATTTTCCTCACCTGTGCAACTTAGGCGGATGATCAGCACGGTCAAAGGTGACTGCCACTTCCGACCTATCCAAAAATTGTGGGACAGTCGGAACAGTTGCATTGAGCTCATGCAGAACTGCTTTCTTGACCTTAGCTGGTTGAGATCCAAGGAAAATGACGTAAGTGTCTTTCTTCATTGGGAACTTCTTCTTTCCATCTGGCTTGGGATTTGAAGGGTCAGCTTCCTCCATGTCGGAATTTTCCTTGGTCTCCTTCTCTTTTTCGGGATTCTTCTTTCCCTTCTTCCGCTTAGCCCTGTAGCCAGCGGCATCGTCCTTCTTTATGTCATTGATACGTTGCTAACGTATCTATAATTTTTGATGTTCCATGCTTGATTTGTATCTACTTTCTTATGTTTTGTCCACACTTTGGAGTACTTTTATACACTTTATGGGACTAACCTATTAACAAGATTCCACAGTGCTAGTTGCCTGTTTTCTGCTATTTTTGGTTCTAGGAAAGTCAAAAAATGAATATTCTAAGAATTGGACCGGACAAAAGCCAAAGTCGATATTTACAGGAAGACTCACGGAGCCAGAAGACGAGACGGAGAGGGGCCACAGGGCGGCCACACCATGTGGTGGCGCGGGCTAGCCCTAGCCGCGCCACCAGGTGGTGTGGGCCCCTCGGCCGCCCATCGACCTTGCCTATTCGCCTATATGAAGCCTCCCGATGCATAAACCCTAAATCGATCAGCCTCGAGCCACGAAAAGTTCCACAGCGCCGCCGCCACCGAAGGGGAGATTCAGGGGACAAAAAGTCTCTGTTCCGGCACCCTGCCAGGACGGGGAAGTGCCCCCGGAGCCATCTCCATTGATCTCCACCACCATCTCCATCACCGTTGCTGATTCCCATGATGATGAGGAGTAGTTCTTCCTCGAGGCTAAGGGTTCTAGCGGTAGCTATGTGTTCATCTCTCTCTATGCATGATCATATTGTGATCATGAGCTTTGTAATCAAGTAGATCTACCTTGCTACTCAAGTGCTTTAATAGATCTCTTCTCTCCCCATGTGTGTGAAAGTGACAGCGTGCACACCATGGTGGCACTTAGGCTAGAGATTACAAATACTTTTTATGAGTTATATTTGGAGTTGGATGTCTTTATGAAATTGTGGTGTTTGTTGGAACCATCTAGTACTCAAGGTGATAGTGTGGGGTTATCTAGATGCGGAAAGCGAACTTTGAGGAGTGCTGTTATAGCCCTACCATGGATTAGAGTGTCCAACCGGAGAGTAGTTCAGCGTAGTATCATAAAGAAGAATATATTTATATGGGAGTGTTCACTAGTGAAAGTATGATCCCTAGGCCTTGTTTCTAAGCACTGAAACACCATTTGCTATTAGATCTATTACATGTTTGCTTGCTTCTATCTTTATTTCAGTTTTACTTTAGTCTTTTCCAGGCCATCAAGCTATTTTCTATCACCGTTACCACTTATAATTATCTATACCACTTGTATTTCACTATCTCTTCGCCAAGCTAGTGCACCTATACACCTGACAAGTGTATTGGGTGTGTTGGGACACAAGAGACTTCTTGTATCTTGATTGCAGGGTTGCTTGAGAGGGGATACCTTTGACCACTTCCTTCCTGAGTTCGGTAAACCTTGGGTGATCCACTTAAGGGAAAACTTGCTGCTGTTCTACAAACCTCTACACTTGGAGGCCCAACAACTGTCTACGAGAATAGAAGTGTGTAGACATCAGTCGTCATTAAAACAACACTCGGCATTTGTGTGAGACGAGCCCCCACTGGCATCTAAGTGATGCACACATGGGTTATTGGCAATGTCAGCCCAGGAGTAGCTTTTGCGAGGTTGCTGATCTCCTCTACCCTGGACTCTTGATGTCCCGCAACCGCGTCCGCGGCCACCGCCACGCCCTCCTCGTCCTCCAGACCCAAAACTAGCAGTGACCACTACCGTTTCCGCCTTGGGTTTTTCTTCTGAGGTGTTCTTGCACTTCTGAGCTTGCTGCTTTGGTTGTTTGGCCGACTATGGCACAACTAGGGCGTTCAGTAATCCCTCTGCATCGTCATCAGCATCTGCATACTTGCTCGCTATTTCTATCATCTCTCCCAAGTCGGTAACCTTATCACACTTTAAGCAATGACATAGTAAACCAATTGGGAGTCCTACAATGAAAGCTTCAATCGTAGTTTTGTCGTTTACTCCTTCACAGGAGTTCTTGGTGTCAATCCATCATCCGAGGTAATCTCGGCAAGTTTCTCCGGCTCTCTGGGTGCAACGATGTAGGTCTCCTAGCATATAGGGCCTCCGATATGTGCATTCAAAATTCTGAAAGAACGCGCTTTGCATGTCATATCAGTTGTGGATGGTTATCTCCGGAAAATCATTGAGCCATGATCGTGTCGTCTTCCGCAACATAAGTGGGAGATATCGGGTTGCGACCAAGCTGTTTCTGCCTTTGTGCGATGCAGTAAGCCTGGAAAAAATCCCGGAGCCAAGTATCTGGCCGGGCCACACCGTCATAGGGTTGGATGTGTCTTGAGATAGCAAATCCTTCCAGGAAGTTTGTTTGTCGAATACGCGGTCCAAAGAACTTTGGACCTACGTAGATATTATCCTACTTGTAATGCCGCGCCTCTATGTTGGAGTTAATCCAGTGTCTTGCGTCACTTGGTGACGGGGAATGCTGTCTCGGTTGTTCGCTATAGCTGCGGTGCCTTTGAGCCGGACTTCGACTTCTGTCACCACCTCCTCCGCCACGACGTCCTCCTTGGCCTCCTTCAGAGCCGTTGTGATGGTTGCTTGGCAGAGAGGGTGGAGCAGGTGGATTTTTTCTGGCTGATCGCTGGCCTCCATCCGGAGCATCATTATTCCGGTTCCGGGGAGGATCTTCACTGCGACGAGCCCACTACCGGCTTGACTCGGCACGGTGTCCGTCGTTCCTTCGTCCGTCACTCCCACCGCGATGCGGTTCAGCCGGACGGCTTGTGTGTCTAGGAGGTGGCATTCCTTGACTGTCTCCTCGTGACGTTTCTCTTTATCTTCTTCCCTACAATCGTTCGTCTCTTGTCGGGGAGGGTTTTTCGGATACAGTGCAGCTATTGCCTCCTGCTCTGCAGATGGAGCAACGTTGCGCTAGTCGCGTGCGGTTCTGTGGCGTTGTCCTGAAGATCCGGTTCTTTAGTAGTCATCATCCGGACGGTCGGAACGGTGATGCTGCTCCGGAACCTGTTGGGGCCTTACGTTATTCCAGTCTGGATTCGTGCGACATTGGTCAGATTGAGAGACCAGTTTTCCGCTCCTAGATTTTGCGACCTTCTGCTGCTCTAGACCCTTGATGAGCATCTTAATGCCCAAACATACATGTTCTGGGCCTGGATTATTTGCCAGGATATCTCAAGCCGTGACATTGTTTTGTACTGGTGTTGGGTACACCAGATCTCCCTTGCTATTGAGTCGAGGAATCCCTGGCTCTCTCTCAAAGAGAACCTTGTGGATTTCCGGAAATTGACTATCACGTGTGTGTCATTTCCGGGTCTTTTGATGCTGCAGAGAGATATACTTCTCTAAGTAGCTATGCGCTTCTTCTCTTCCTCGATGTTGTTGGCTTCATCCCGGAGTACTTGGCAACATGCTTCTAGGGCCTGAGCCCTTTCCTCCAGCTCTTCAGCAGTAAGTTCTGCAGCTGTAGGGATAGGTGTAGTTAACGCAACATCGATGAGTTTACGGGCACCTACAATGACCACGTTTCCATCCACCGAAGCTTCTTTGGGCTCTTCTGGGATAAGTGCACCATCCGAGTCTTCCTCGTATTCCTCGGCAATCACTTCCTCTATTGGAAATTCTTTTGCCGAGGCCTTGTTCTTCTTGTTCTTCTTCTTTGCCTTCCTGGCAGTGCTGGTACCAAAGACGGCTTTGGGTCCGTTTCCCGGAGTCAAGCTCTGAGCGGTACTTTCAGACATCTGGACGTCGGGATTATCTCTGAGATCCATGTCATCCTGCGCTTTGGGAGCGTTTTCTCTGGATCCTTCATCCATGGCTTCTCCTTCTTCTATAGCTTTGGAGTTAAACTCCTCTTCATATTCCGCGGAGAACTTTCGAAAATCCGCCGATGTCATCGAGTCATCCGAAGATGCAGGTAAGTCGGTGTTTGTTCCGATTGCCTCTAGTCTTCATTGTCTCTAGCATCGGCAGAGCTGGATCCGGATCCATCATATCAGACAAAGTGCGACACGTGAGTCCTGAGGTAGTTGCGGCTCTCCTCGTGGGCTTCCTCGAAAATCCTGATGGTCTCGAGAACTTCATCCATGTTTGTGCCTTGCCGCATCATGCGCCTCAACGTGTGCCTCATGAAAGTTTGGTCTATCCCGACATTAGTAGAGCTAGAACTCAGGTTGTTGTCTTGCTCCTCTTGGATTTCGACCTCAGCGGGTAGATCGATCTGGGATTCGGCCTTACTAGGGAGATCCACTCCAGATTCGACTTGCATCGCAAGATCTGCTTCAGGTTTGGATTTCTCCACCATCTCCACAACAGGTGCGGGCTGGGCAGGATTAGGGTTTTCTGAGATCCGGAACTCTGCCGCCTCCGCGGACAAAGTGGAACCAGAGATTTCTTCTGCCTCTATCATCACCGCTGGGGCAGGTTCAGCGAAACCGATGTATACATCGATCTCGCCAAAAGAAATGATGGTGTAGGCAGTCACGGCCTTCCTAGCCAGAATCTAGGTCTCGTCGAGAACGCTGAGAGGGACGTCGCTGGCGTAGAGGACGCGACCGACGGTGATGGTCTCGCCGATTCTGATTCTTGCAGATTCCGCTCGGAACGTAGATCCGAAGCTCACTTGCCCCACGGTGGGTGCCAACTGTCGTCGGATTGATGACAAGTACGCCATGAGGGGGTCCTCGAGGCATGTGGAAAAGAGGGGTGTGAGACGTACGGTATTCTGGGACGGTGATCACACAAGTTTACCTAGGTTCGAATCCGCCGGCTTTGGACGGATCCTACTCCTGCTAGCAATCCAGTAATACGGCAGAGCCAGAATATGGGTTACAAGGGTTTCGCCTGTACGAGTTGAGATTGTAGACTATTGTGTGGGTGCCCTAAAGGCTTACCCTAGGACGGGTTATATAGATATCCGGCATAGGATTTACCGGAGAGACCTATCCGGCTATGACTAAGAGTCGGTTACAAAGTACATCTTGATCTACAAGTAAGATAACATGCCTATGTCGGTAAGTCTTCTGGGCCTTCCCATAGCCGGATTGGACTCCGTCTCTTCTCCTTGACTAGGCCGCCCGTGAAACAAAGCTCTAACCTAAAGTGGGCCACCCTTGTCAGTGAGGCGCAGTGAGGATACCCGGAAAGTATATCCCCAACAAACACTACGGCGGAGCTTCTCGAAGATGTCTTAGGATCCTATCCTCAAATATCTTCGAGAA
Organism: Avena eriantha; assembly: GCA_910589775.1. Taxonomy (NCBI): domain Eukaryota; kingdom Viridiplantae; phylum Streptophyta; class Magnoliopsida; order Poales; family Poaceae; genus Avena; species Avena eriantha. Next base: position 151,057,577 of record OU342743.1, read on the forward strand.
GCTTTCCATAGAGGAGCTTCTCGAATATGTATTGTGATATCTTCTTATCAAGCTGTTGTGAATTAACCCTATTTTTGTTACAATTTTTTCAGTTTGCTCAAGACAGGTAGAAGACGAAGAAGGGTATTTTGCCCAGCTAGTTAGAATGATGAACTCATGCATGTGTGTGCTTCTATGAATCAAATTTCGAGACTATGTGCCCAAACAAGATATAGATAGAATCCACATATTGAAAACAATATTTACCTTGGAGTTCATTACATTAATACAAGATAGATAGAATCTAAACATCGATCTCATATTATCATTGCAAAAATTACTACCAAGCTAAATCCATAAATCCATCTACAAGATAGAGCATGAAATGAGCTAATATAGCAATGAGAGTTGAAAGGATGAAGTTGCTCACCTTTTAGAACCTTTGGATAGATGGGGCAACACAAAAGAGGGGCTCTAGTCCCGATTCCGCAGTCTCGATTGGGCAACCGGAACTAGAATCCCTTACGAACCGAAACTGGAGACCTTTTTTTTACTAGTGATAAAATCGGTAAAACGAGATTTGTCGAGTACGACACTACTCACACAAACGCATTACTTGGAAAATACATGTCTGGCGGAGTGGTTTCTTGGGGGCACACTCGTCAAAGATGTCTTTATTGAGTGTACATCTTGATACTCCATTCACAATTACCTCTATCCTTAGTTTAATCAAAGTAAAATTTTGTAAACTTTAACCATATATTAAGAAAAAAATATCAACATTAACAATGTAAAAACTATTGTGTTAGAGTTGATATAAACTATATTTTCATGCTATATGCATTGCTAACCATGGACGTTGTTTTTTTTATATTGTTGATCAAACTTTGCAAAGTTTGATTTTAATTAAACACCGAACGCGACATAATTGTAAACAGAGGGAGTACACGGCAAAATATCAGCGATCGACAAATGTTTTGTAACGGACATGATGTCTCTAGCGACTTTTGTCCGTTGTTTTGATTTGGAGGGACCTTGCCGTTTGTTTTCTAAGAGGAACAATGGGCAAAGACTTTATACTTTTGTATACATCAAAAAAATTAATTAGTATTGTACCTCAATAACTGTACACCAGCTTAATGAACTTGTGATTTTTTCCCCATGTCTCAAACGATGTACATTTGTACGTGTATATGGCTCAAATAATTAGAAAAAAAGTTATATATAGGATTCAATTCTACGAATCAAACAACCAACATAGAAAAAAAAAACCTTAGGCTTCCAACCCTCCAATATTTCTATGAAAATCCTTTAAATCAAAGACACCCTAGCTACATTTGCCAGATTCCACTTGCAAATATGTCAAGCCGTTATTAAATAGCTGCTGAGTGAAGTGAAGCGTAAGTAGACATGTACTACGTGGTACCACTCTTTTCTGATGATCTAGTTTTTTTTTTCGAAAAGTGATGATCTAGTATTTGGTCCTAGCCAAACTACAGCCCTAGGTAAATAGACTTGCAGGTAGGAACTGTTGACAAACAGTAGTCCATTTATAATATTTTTGGTAAAACTAGGAAAAATACCCGTGCGTTGCACCGGGCGAAGTAAATCCTCGCACTCTTCTAGGCCCCAGCAATCCATCTACTGTCATTTTCTTCTTTGACATCATTGTAGATGGTTTTCATGTCCACCTATTCACGGTAAACATTATTGACAAGTTTACCTTGTCACGGGACAAAGCTCGCTGATACATGCTAGTTCATGACATGGGTTATGTATGACAACCTAAATTCGATCATAGGATTGTAGATACTTTTAGAAATATTTTACATCACATGACTTATTATATCTTATGAAAATCGGTGCAAAAGTTTGGAATTGATGAACTAATATATATTTTGAATCCCGCTCCAAAAATTTCAGAATATAAATGCATTCATTCTAATCTACGTGATGAAGTTACCTACATGTACAGATATGAATGAGGGGTAGACATGCTGAGATGAGATCTTATTTGGTAGGATATATCCATTAAAACATGATGAGCCATGTCTAATAGACTATTCGAGTTGAATTTATTACCTCTTCACTGACACGATGAGAAAATAACACCCCAATTATTGCATGCGATGAAAAAATATAGATAGTACACAGGTTTATGAACAAATTTTTAATAGTGCCACCTTTTTTATAAAAGAAAGTCGACGCTACTTTCCATAAACAAAAGCTAGTGCTCCCTAAATTTCAAAATGTTTGTTATACAACAAAATATTTTAATAACAAATATAATAAGTTATGAGCTTTGGTAGCATGTACATGATATGAATAGTTGAAGTCCAGAAATTCAGTGATCGAATGAAACCTACTGCTAAACTCCATCGCCACACATCACACACAAAATAATAAAATTAACATACATCTAGTCTGTGCAGCTTGTAGCTAATTCAAAAAAACGCCAATTCATGTCATTAATTAATGAACACAAGGAGATAAAAACAGCATAACTATGGATTGGTTGCTGGTAACTGCTGCATGTGCGTGCTAATTCAGAACAATCCGAGGAGGACATCAGTGCCTGCTTGTGCCAACTAATCCATTGACATACAGAACCAGTTGACATGCAATAGCTTTGCACGCGTGTTAACTTGGCCGAATGTGGACGCCGGTCCGGAGATTGAGCTTGTGTTGTTCGTTCCTTTCAAAAGTTGAATGTGGATGCCAATAGGTTCGGCCACTGCTCAGTTAGTCCAACGCAGGGGGGACATCGTTCTTCCTGGTGTCTTGCCAGCCGAGGTTGATATTCTCATTGATGTTTCCTCACCTCGCTAGTTGAGGTAAGTAGAACACGTCCTAGGTGCGCTCGGAGGTCAGCCTGGCTTCTGGTTCTTGTTGAAGAACGTAAAGAGTTACACGGTGATGTCGGCGTCAGGGCAACGAGGGGTGACATAGGTATACTCTACAGGTACTCGAGCTTGGCATATACGGCTTGAATACGTAGAGGCCCACGGTGTCGCCAAGGCCCAAATGAAGAACTCGAGTAACCTACGGACTCTCGATTGTTTGAAGAACAAGAAGAAGCTAAAAATAGAAAGTTCAAAGGGGAAAATCCTAACATGTAACCGACTCGACCTCCTACTCGAGACCTAGCCTATCTATATAAAGGCTAGGAGGGGCGGCGAGGAGGACACGCGCAACCCTAGTTTCCACAACCCTCGCCAGATTGCATCTGCGCACCATTGTAATCTTCGATTTCCTTTGATAATTCCACGAGCAGACAAGCAGGAGTAGGGACCTCTACGAGGCCTGAACCTGGGTAAATCTTCGAGTCCCCTGTGTGCTTGTTTGTTAGCCGATAGATGTTTCCAGCGTTCCCTCCTTCTCAAAACTCAAGTCCATAACAATGGGCATTGAAGAGTTAAACCCTCGTCAATTGGCGTCGTCTGTGGGAATTGGGAGTGCTGATGTTCCGGCTTCTTCGGCCCCATTAACCGCGATCTACAACTCCGCAACAGCAGAGATTCGCCAGCTTTTTGGCGCGTTCGACTTCACCGTCCACACGCCGGCCACTCGCCTAGCTTTCGAGTCCGTAGGCGACGGAATTAGCCTGGCGATCGGGAGCTTCCGCTTCCAAGTTGGTCAGATGGGCACGCTTCGCATGCCTGACCAGCCGACGGTGCTGTTGATTGCCCCAGCATCATGGTTCCCTCCATCGATCGGCACCCTCAGTGAGCTCAACACCCCGACAACACTCGAGAACACGGTCAGCGACAGCAGTCACGAATCCGATCTGAGCGATTTGACAACTGAAGATGAAGCCTACGGCTCCGAATCTGAGAGTTGCGGAAGCAACAGCTTCCCCAGTCACCTCATGTGCGTCGTCATCAACGCGGGCGACACCTCCGCCAATCGCGACAACATGGGCAACCGTGGCAACGAAACCGACCGACCGAACGGTGGCAACGGCGGCAACGGTGGCAATGGTGGCAATCGCACCCCCGTCAACAATGGAGGGGCAGTCGAACCTCCAACTTAAACCAACACAAACCGGCGAACGAGTCGTGGTCAGGCTCAATGAGCTTGAATGGGCTCGCTGCCGCGAGGCCCTACGGGGAAACCCTTTACCCCCAGTTCCTCGCAAGAACTTCTGATGGGCTACCACTAGCTCCTAAAGGAGGAATTTAAGCGCCAAGCGCAAACAATCGCGCAGCTCGAAGCGCGTAAAAAGACGGCGGACGAGTCGAGCCTTCGACATGCTAGGCTCTCCTCTCACAGAGGATCCTCCTCAAAGGGCAACGAGTACCTCGCAAACAAGAGGCGGTCTCGGATGGCCCATCTCACTGAGCAAGAACGCATAGAAGCTGCAACGGTCCTCAACTTCAGCTCTATGACAGTCGACACACGGGGAAACGTGGTCCCCAAGGCGGCGCAGGCCGCGGTGACAGCAACCACCATGTACCTCCTAAACAACCAGCCGCTAGCTGGAGATCCCCGAGCCGCCATGCACCGATCTATGATCGCGGGCTTTGGACTAATCGAGGCTGCCCTTGACAAGGAACCAACACCGGAGCCAAAAAAGGGCAAAGCGCTACTCTTCACCCTCATCCAGCGACGACAGCCACGACATGTCTCGACGCCGCCGCTCATGGTGACATGACCGTGACTATGATGCGCGCGATGACCTCACGCAGCCAAAGATCGACAAATCAAGGGCGCGACGCGCCCGGTCGACTGACTCGGAAGAGGAAGATGTGGAGCTCTGTGGCGCCAGATGCTTCAGCAGGTCCATTAGGCAAAAGAGAATGCCTAAGGGGTTTAAACTCCTATCGGAGAACCCCGAAGTTTGACGGCCTACAGGACCCAAAGATCTGGCTGGAGGACCACATCTCCTCCATCAGGCTCCACAGCGGCAGTCGAAGCACGGCCATGCAATGCTTACAGCTACAGCTGCAAGGCGCCCCCTGAGCGTGGCTCAACAACCTCCCACGCGGATCCATTCGCAGTTGGGATGAGCTGGTTTACAGCTTCGTGGTCAACTTTAAGGGCACGTACAAGCGGCCTGCATCAATCGAAGAGCTGAGATGCTGCCAGCAAATATGGGGCGAATCCCTACACTCCTATATCCAAACGTGGTTCATCATCAAGAACTCCGTAGAGAACATCTCGGAGGATCGCGCGATTGACGCATTCAACGGCGGTGTCCGCCGCCTAGAACTCGGGGAGGAGCTAGGCCGCTCAAATCCCAAGACCATCGACCACCTGATGGAAATCGCGAATCGGTGGGCCGATGGAGAAGATTCGGTGAAGAATCGTGTTCACTCCAACGAGGAGGTGGAACTCGAGCGCAGACGCGATCGCCGAGGCAAACACCGCATGCGCATCTATGATGACCGCGACGACGTCAACATGGTCATAGCTAGCTACGCCGACAGACGCGACGATAACCACAACAGCGGATACCGTAGTGGCGGATACCGCGACTCCGGGAAAACCACGCAAGTATGGCAACGCCGCAATCGTGATGAGGCACCCGCGACATCCATTGAGGAAAAACTGTCCGGGCCATGTATCGTGCACTTCTACATCGACAACCATGATGGAAAGAAGAAGTCCACCACCTCCTCAAGGACTGCTGCGAGTTCCTCAAACTACACGAGGGATTGGCTCGGATGAATCGCAACGCAGTCGAAAGAGGCTACAGAGCCGCTCCAGGCGCCGTGGCACATGGCGCTCCGCCACGACCACCTGGGCCACCCCCGAATGCAGCTGCACTGGACCAGCACCACGGAGGCGAACCATACCAACGGGCCATGGGTACCATGATGATACAAAAAGGGCGCCCCTCTAATCGGGTGCAGAAGGCCATCACTCGCCAAGTCAACTTAGCCACAAACTCGCCACCATCTACCACTGAATACCTCTGTGGAAGCGAGTCCTGCATCACCTTCGACAAACGTGATCACCCGCCTCAGGTACCTCGTCCAAGCCATTGTCCCCTCATACTTGAGGCGCAAATCGGAGGTTTCGACATGAGCCGCGTCTTCATGGATGGCGGAAGCGGCATCAACCTTATATTCGCGAGTACCTTGCGAGCAATGAGGATCCCTCTGACTCGCCTATAAGCCTCGGACACAACATTCCACGGCATCGTCCTAGGAAAAGGCGTATATCCCCTGGGAAAAATCAACCTCGACGTCATCTTCGGCACGCCGAAAATTTTTCGGCGCGAGCGCATCGACTTTGAGGTCGTCGACTGGACCTCACAGTACCACTGCATCCTCGGGCGCGTTGCGTTCGCTAGGTTCATGGCAGTACCATATTAAGCCTACTTGCAGATGAAAATGCCAGGTCCCAATGGCGTCATCACGATCAACGGGAGCTTCGAGAGATCCGACAGTTGCGACAGGGAATTCAATAGAATTTCCCAATCCTTCGGCATGCAGGAAGAACTCGCGAGACTAAAGGTGTCGACAGACAACAGTCTGCCTCCCCTGAGCCGGCCAAGTTCGCCCGATTTCATCCTTCGAATCATCGGTGCACACAAATAAAGTGCATGTCCACCCATCGGATCCCGCCAAGACAGCCCTCATCGCCAACAACTTGAGTCCCGCATAGAAACTCGCGCTCGTCGAATTCCTCCGTGAGCACTAGGAAATTTTCGCCTGGTGTTCAGAGGACATGCTAGGAGTCCCCAGGGAATTCGCCGAGCACGCACTCAACGTCAACCCAGACGCAAGGCTAGTCAAGGAAACAATCCGGCGATTATCTGAGCCAAGAGCAAAGGCAGTCGGAATGGAGATCAACAGACTCCTCGACGCCAAATTCATATGCGAGATCAAGGAAAGCACTTGGCTCGCCAACACGGTGCTAGTACCAAAAAAGGACACGGATATCCTGCGGATGTGCGTGGACTTCACCTCTTTAAATAAGCACTGTCCAAAGGATCACTTCCCGCTACCGCGAATCGACCAGATCATCAACTCCACCGCGGGATGCGAGCGCCTCTACTTCCTCGACGCCTACTCAGGCTATAATCAGATTCGAATGAAAGAGGAGGATCAAGAAAAAACAGCGTTTTCAATGCCCTTCGGTGTGTTCTGCTACAACACAATGCCTTTCGGGCTAAAAAACGCAGGAGCCAACTACCAGTGGTGCATGCAGGATTGCCTCAAGGACCAACTTGGTTGCAACATTCAAGTCTATGTCGACGACATAGTAATCAAGACCAAGGAGGAAGCCTCCCTAATCGATGATTTGCGCGAAACCTTCGCCAACCTCGACCGCTACCGGATCAAGCTCAATCCAGACAAATGCGCCTTTGGCGTACCATCTGGGCAACTACTTGGGTATCTCATCTCTGCGAGAGGAATCGAGGCAAACCCGAAGAAAATAAAAGCCATGCTGGCCGAAACCGAAAAACATAAGGGGCGTACAGCAGCTGGCCAGGCGAATCGTGGCCCTCAGTCGATTCATCAGTCGGATGGGAGAAAAGGCACTGCCCTTCTACCAACTCCTCCGCAAAGCTGAAAAGTTCGAGTGGACCAATGAAGCGCAAGAAGCATTCGAAGACCTCAAGCGCCTGCTATCCACTTCGCCAGTATTAGTGACCCCACGAGAAAGGGAACCGCTGTTGCTGTATATCTCCGCCACCAACCAAGTGGTCAGCACAGTACTTGTGGTCGAACGAGCCGAAGAAAACAAGGTCCACGGGGTACAACGCCCAGTCTAGTACCTCAGCGAGGTCCTCACGCCAACAAAACAGCGGTACCCGCACTACCAGAAGCTGGCATACGGCATCTTCATGACCGCCCGACGACTGCGCCACTACTTCCAGAAACACCCAATCGTGGTGGTCAATGACGCCCCGCTGGGTCATATCCTCAATAACCCCAACGCCACGGGACGAGTCGCGCTTTGGGGAATCGAATTGTCTCCATGAGACATCACATATGAAAAGCGCGACGCAATCAAATCGCAAGTTCTCCCTGACTTCCTCGTGCACTGGATGGAGAACCAGCTCCCCGAAAAACCAAATATGTCCTACCTCTGGACAATGCACTTCGATGGATCCAAATGGAAAGATGGAGCGGGTGCAGGCGTCATACTTACATCGCCTCAAGGAGACAAGCTGAAATATATCCTGCGAATGCAATTCGCCGTCTCCAACAATGAAGCTGAATACGAGGCCCTGCTGCACGGGATGAGGATGGCAAAAGCCTGCGGCGCCAAGAGGCTCATTATATACGGCGACTCCAAGTTGGTCGTCAACCAAACAATGCATGAGTGCGACGCACTGAACGACAACATAATCGCGTACCGCGACCTCTACGACACACTCGAAGGAGACTTCGATGGTTGCGAGCTGTGACACGTAGGTCACAAAAGCAATGAAGAGGCAGACGCACTCGCCAACATAGGCTCTACCTGCGCCCCCATACCACCTGGGGTATTTCTCGAGCGCATCGGCGAACGCTCCATCCAGCCAAAGGCCGCAGAGAAGAAAACAAGTGCCCGTAGGTCCCTTCATTTCTCGATGAGCCAATGGCACTCGATGAATTGGAGCTGGACACAAGACTCGAGAGACCAATGAGCGTCATGATGATTGAGCAATCTGGACGCAAATGTACATCACGTACCTCCTCAGCAAGAGGCTACCGGACGATCCGACTGATGCACGGCACATCACGCGGCGATCCAAGGCATTCACTGTTATCAACGGCGAACAGGAAGAGCTGTTCTCCTCGACATCCATGAGGGTACCTACGGGCACCACGCCGGCAGTCGCACCCTCGTTGCCAAAGCTCTACAAGCTGGATTCTACTGGCCTACGGCCATGCGCGATGCCAAGGACATCGTCTAAAAATGCATCGGTTTCCAGCGATTCGCGAACAAGCCGCACGCACCTGGCGCAGAGCTCCGGCCAATTCCATTGGCCTGGCCCTTCGCGCAATAGGGACTCGACATGGTTGGAAAACTCCCAAGGTCCTCACGAGGAGGCTACGTCTACCTCTTGGTCACAGTCGACAAATTCACCAAGTGGATTGAGGCCATGCCAGTGACCAATCAATCAGGGCACAGCGCAGTCAAGTTCTTCGAGTCCATCATCTACCGCTTCGGAGTGCCGCACACCATCATCACCGACAATGTGATGAACTTCACATCCAAGAAGTTCCAAGAATTCTGCGAGAGTCTGGGGATCAACATCAGCTACGCCTTGGTAGCGCATCCACAGACCAACGGTCAGGTCGAAAAGGCGAACGGGCTCGTCTGCAGCGGCATCAAGAAACAACTCCTCCGACCACTCGAACAGGCTGCGGGTTGCTGGCGAGATGAACTACAATCAGTACTCTGTAGCCTACGCACAACTCCAAATAGTGCTACAGGCTACACCCTGTTCTTCATGGTGCACGGGGCTAAAACGGTGCTACCCACTGAGGTCCGGTACAAAGCGCCGCGCGTGGTCGCTTACAGGGAGCAGGAGTCAACCTTGGCACTCGAAGACTCCATGGACCTCCTTGAGGAGGCAAGGGAAATCGCCGCGGAAAGATCAACGATCTACCAGCAGAACCTGTGCAACTACCACAGTAGGAGGCTACGCCCTAGATCCTTCGTCGAAGGCGACCTGGTCCTGCGACTGAAGCAGAAAGGACATCTCAAGCTCGAGTCCCCCTGGGAGGGACCTTACGTGATTACAGAAGTAATCCCAGGTGGCGCCTATCGCCTTCAAGATCTAGAGACATGAGTCGCATACTCCAACCCCTGGAACGTCGCGCAACTATGACGCTTCTACCCTTAGTCGTTTTTTATTTTTACACTGCAAATAAGGCCACTGAGCAAAGGATACTTAGCCACACATTGTACTTCATACTGCCCCACGAATAAATAAAGCTAAGTGCCCCAAAACTATGTGTTCTCCTTTATTTTTCTGCAACTTATCCACTCGGGGACTGCGCCACCCTATACACATCTGTTCTACGAATTGAAACATGATATCCTGAGTAGCCGGCGCATCAATCGAAAACCTTGACACAACATCAACCTAGTTGCAACGCACCTGACAGGTTGACAAGGGACTGAGATAAGCGCATGGCCAGGCTAACGAAAAGGAGTCCCATAGTGCAACGCACTCACAGAACATACATGCTAACAAGCTCTTTATACGTAATCGGCAGTCAATTATACACAACATATATATGAACTTTACAACATTGGTACACTTATGTGCAGGATACAAACTAAGCTACTACTGCAACAAAAGAACGTTGGTCTACTCCTCGAAAAAATCGACGATCTCCTCTGCTGGGCGATCCACTGCCTGATAGTGCGGCACCATATTCCAAGCAGAACCCGCTGGTGGCGTAGGTGGCCCAACCGCAATTGCCGCAACATCTATGTCAGGCCTATGCAATCGCACCAACGACAGAGCGGCCTTGGCACCAGCCACCAACTGTTGCCTTACACACTCGTGAACCGCAGCCAGGTCTTGGAACTTGGCAAGAAGGGCCAGCAGGCTTGATGGAGCAACATCCAGTGGAAACATCGTCTGATAAATGTTCTTCAAGCACGACTGCGACTTCTTCAGAAAGTGCAGCACTCGCGATGCATGATCCTGCAGGGTCGCCAGCGCAATCGCACGATCATGATCCACCCAGAAGTATCCACTCTCCTGAAGTTGCTCTTGGGTCAGATCATGCATGCGAATAGCAATCCTATCCTTCTCATCCTGCGGATGACGAGCGCTGACAACTATACAAAGGAACAACGGAATTATAAGGACAGCACACCATTACGAGTGACTATAAGGAAAAGATAAGAGCAAGCAAACTAACACTTAAATTGGTCGCCCACCTGCGTCATCTCCCCCAGCAGATACTATTCTCGGGCGGTGGCCTTCTCTTCCTTTGACTTCCATACATCTGCGTTACCACGGAGCACGTGTAATTCACGCTCCAACTGCTTCACGCGATCACGCAGTCGCGAAAGCAGCAACAACTCCTCCACCATAGAGCGCGGTGGTGCCAAAGTATCATCAAGGGGCGGAGAATCCTGAGGTCCCCTCAACGGATCACTTGATGTACCCTACCACAAGCCAAACAAGAAGCAATAAGGAGATCAAATCGACACACAGACAAAAGACTCGAGTGCATTCAAGATTGGCAAAAGTATCAGCAGATACACTAGCCATAGACATGTTCTTGACAAAAGACATAAACTAATCAACAATTACAAAGCTACTGAGGAGCGATTGGCTTCTTCGACTTAGATGGATTTGGGGGCCTCATCGAGTCCGTGGCAGTATCAGATGCCACTGACTTTCCGCCAGCCCATGATGCCGCAGCCTTTGCCGCCTTCTTGGCTCGCTGCAGCTCCTCAAAGTACTACGCAACTATGTTAATCAGCTACGGCCCATATTTTCCATAGGTAGTCACGAAGGGAGCAAAGACTACCTGCTGGCCATCCGCGCTAACGGGCATCGCCCTCGAAACCGCTGCAGGATCAACCTCGACTCCGTGGGCCTGTACCATGGAGAGTGACATCGACGCGCTAGCCGCGCGGAGCGAATTCTTGAAGTTTGCAGGGATGCCACCAGCAAAGGACTCCACCAGCTCATCCATATTCTCGATATGTTCAGCCTTGGGCGCCAGCTCCTCCCGGAGACGACTGAGTACGCCCTTGGCCTTGGAGAGCGTCTCTCGCACAGCAGAGCTGCGATCCTCGACTGCTGCAACAGCACCCGCCAAAGCATTGTCATGACGGAGGGCCTGAGGGTCAAAGCTCAAATCATTGGCATCTGCAACCATGCAGAGGTTCAAAGAGTCAGCACCAGGAACAAATTCGAAAATCAGAAGAAAGCACCACAAATTCACACAAGGGAATACCTGAGGGAGCCTTGGCGATTGAGAAAAGTTGTTCCTCGAATAGCTTCTCCCTAGATGTGGTGGAAGCACGCAGATCCTCTTCGCGCTTTTGCGCCTCGTTACGCGCCGCGATTGGCTCATCGCGACTCCTCACAGCCGCGGCGAGCGTCTTTTCCATGGCGGCAGCGTCGCGAAGAAGGACATTATGTTCAGCTGCAAAACAACACAAAAGGGATTGACTATCAGTCGACTACAGGACAACGATGTAGAAGCATAAGAAGAAAAAGGCACTTACTTTCCACCACGCGATATTGCGTATCCAGCAACACATGCTGGCGACCCATCGCAAGCACCTGGTCCGCCAGATGAGCGGCTTCTTTCACAAGGAGCTATCGCAAAAATAAAACAACAACGTCAGCAGATGCCATAGGCAAAATCGACTACATCTCGAGAAGAAGAGAGGCTACACTCACATGATCCTCTAGTGACTCCAAAGTCGACTGGTGTGCAGACATCCGGGCAACCATCCGATGCTCCCCATAGTGTGGGGAGCTTGATGAATTGTGCCCGGAGCGGGCCGCCAATGGAGGAGAGGGAGCACACTCAACCTCTTTCTGGCGCTGGAGGTCGCGACTCCAGATTCTTTCAAAAATTGGACATCGCCAGAAGATGACGACGCTTGTTGACTACAAGATAAAATCAATATCAAGAAAAGGCAACTGCAAAGAAGAACCAAAAAAAGGAAGATTCAAATACTTACCAATCAAAATTATCAAAGTCAAAGGTTGGCTCCCCCGACTCTGACGAGGACTCCTTTGGCAGTCGCATCTTCTTGCGAGAAGAGGGCGCCACGGCACTCACAGGAATGGCAGGGATCGGCGAGTCCGCACCAACACCTGCACCTTCCGGAGTCGAAGGAGATGACGCATCGGAATCCTTGCTGCGCGAACGCTTGCGACTATCCAGACTACCGGACTCGGGGGATTCCTCCTCCACATAAGATGGGACGGTCGACTCCGACTCGTCCTCTTCCAAGGCTTCGCGAGGGATAACCCCCTCAGGAAGAGGGGGCATACAGGGTGACACCGCCCAATCTTGCATGCAGACAACAATTTAGCACAAAGATAAGAAAAAGCAAAGAAGCAATCAACAAACTAAGCTACTGCGTAACACAACTATACCCCAGGAGGAGGGTTAGCAGCATCGAACGGAGGAACAACTGGTTCACTGGGGAGCACGTCCTTGACAGTGTACCTAGTAACCAGTCGAACCCTTTTATCTACCTCACTCGCGGGCATGCCATCGGCAGACACGCGAGTGACATCGTCAGCGCCAGCCTACTGAAATATGGGGTGGACTCTGGCCTGCAGGGGCTGGACGCGACGGTGCAGCCACGTGCGAATGAGGGTGCAGCCTCCTTCCTCTTTGCCTATGTGACTCTCGAGGTCGCAGACGTGCTCGTACAGCACATCTGTCTCGGCGGACTCGCCGGACATAACCACATTCTTCCAGGAGCGCCTCCTCTTGCATGGTGTCGAGGGGTCGAAGGGCGCGAGTCCGAAGTGGTCTTCGTCGGCCTTCTGGTCGCGAATGTAGAACCACTTGTCCCTCCACCCTTGAACGAACATCATCAGCTTGATGTCGAAGTATGTGGCGGATGGATCGACATGGATTCCGCAGCCGCCTACATCGTAGACTACGGAACCAAATGTCGATTGGCGTTTCAATTTGAAGAGGCGCTTCAAGAGACCAAAATGCGGCTCGATCCCGAGCCAGCACTCGCAGAGGGTGATGTAGCAAGCTACGTGGAGGATGGAATTGGGGGACAGATGATGGAACTGAAGCCCGTAAAAATAAAGAAGGCCCCTGAAGAAAGGATGCAGGGGCAACGAGAGGCCGTGAATGATGAACGCTAGGAACATCACTCGAAAACAGGAAGGTGGAGAGGGGATTACCTCGCCGCCGGGGACGCGCGCGTCGGCGACTGCGGCGGACAACACTCTGTCTTGGCGAAGAAGACGAAGATCAGAGGACTTGATGACGGATGTATGCCACGCGCCATTCGTGACGCGGGTGCCCGTGCCTTTCTTCTTCCTGCCGGCAGCGGTGCTGGTGCCTGCAGCGGCGGAGCCACCCTTCTTCTTCACCGTAGCAGCGGTAGCCGCGGAATCAGCCGCATCACCTCCTTTATTTTTCCCCATTGCGCGGCGGCGATGCGACCGGAGGAAGTAGCCGGGAATGTGTGGAGCTGGTCTAGCGCCGCAGAGGACAAGAGTGCAGAGAAAGCAGAGGAGCAGTGACAATGGCGATGAAGGCAAAGGATGAACGGAAGTAGATGTGAATTTTACCGTCGCAGCGTCACTACTTAACCCCTGGAAGATGCAATCCAACGTCTCAGAAAAACCCTACTGGATGAGTGGCGATCATCGTGCTAGACACGTGGAGGAGCGGAAACGTGAACCGTCCCCCCACTACTCCCATTACGCGAAGAAATTGAGGAGGCGCAGTTAAAATAAAGATTACGCACGCTCGGTCAAATCAAAGTCAGGGAGTAGGACCCACTGCCCGTCACGTCCCGTCAAACTCGCTCACGCGGGAAACTGAGGTTATGAAATCGTCAGCACTGACGTCATCAAAACTACGCAGCAGAAGACTTCGACTACTCTACTCCTTGCTCGAGTCTTTGACTCCACCAAGCACTCGGGGGCTACTCCCATAGGGAGCGCTGGTCGCGCACCCTACGATTTTTTCTTTTCTTTTGCAAGAACATGGACAATCAAGGCAAACCCAACCACTCGAAACACGGTTCGACTATGGACATGGGTTACTCCCATAGGGAGCGCCGGAAACAAATTCGATTGAAACAAGCAAACAAAAGACGACTGTAGTCGCAAAAGTTCTTTAGTCCTTGCCTAAGTCTTCGACTCAACCAGGCACTCGGGGCTACTCTCATAGGTAGCGCTAGTCGCGCACCCTATGATTATTTGTACAAAGTACTGTATATTGATAACATCCACACTCGAAGTTTATGGCGACACCGCCTCATAATTTTTCCCTACAAAGAGACTGCGTCTCCTGGGTCACCCGAATCATCTCCGCGATGATAAAATTCAGATGCCGTGCTTACATTGTGAAGATAAGACCTGAATAAGGCCTGGCAACGAATTAGCTGCGCACTACCAGAAATATATCCGTGCCTACAGGTACGATGAACATGCTTTGATGGACGCGTCGAGTGATCACACCCATATAACTGGAATTTGACTCCTGTAAGACCTCCGCGTCTTGAGTCGAATTACACGAGCACTTTTCTGGATTCGAGTCCGGGGACTCGAGTTTGAGTAGATGGTGTTGTTTTACCCTAAGGTAGTTAACTGATACCGGTACATCGGTTAAATCAGGCATGCACATCAACAATCCCTATGACATAAACAGAGCAGTCGAAAAACACACTCAGTCATGCACTCGAAAGACTTCATAAAGTCTCCAGTCGAATCTGCGATTCCACTGGACACTCGGGGGCTACTGACATGGATATACCCTATAGGTACTCGAGCTTGGTATATACGGCCTGAATACGTAGAGTCCCACGGTGTCACCAAGGCCCAAATGAAGAACTTGAGTAACCTACGGACTCTCGATTGCTTGAAGAACAAGACGAAGCTAAAAATAGAAAGTTTAAAGGGGAAAACCCTAACATGTAACCGACTCGACCTGCTACCCGAGACCTAGCCTATCTATATAAAGGCTAGGAGAGGACGGCGAGGAGGAGACACGCAACCCTAGTTTCCACAACTCTCGCCAGATTGCATCTGCGTACCATTGTAATCTTCGATTTCCTTTGATAATTCCACGATCAGACAAGCAGGAGTAGGGACCTCTACGAGGCCTGAACCTGTGTAAATCTGGGGGTGGCGAGGAGGACACACACAACCCTAGTTTCCACAACTCTCGCCAGATTGCATCTGCGCACCATTGTAATCTTCGATTTCCTTTGATAATTCCACGAGCAGACAAGCAGGAGTAGGGACCTCTACGAGGCCTGAACCTGGGTAAATCTTCGAGTCCCCTGTGCGCTTGTTCGCTAGCCGATAGATGTATCCAGCGCTCCCTCCTTCTCCAAAACCCAAGTCCATAACAATGGGCATTGATGAGTTAATTCCTCGTCAAGGGATGTCGCCGTTGTCGCAGAACACGTGGTGGACGAGGTTGCTGTTGTAGGATTGCCGTTGATGGCTCCTTCACCGGTCTCCTTTGGCATTGTGACTTTCTATTCTCGACCACCATGATATGTGATGCCAAAGGCAAGCAAATCGGTGGCAACTACTGATATAAGTACTTGACGAATCTAATCCTTCCCAAAAAGAATGTCTCAAGTTTGTTTGAATTTGGATAAATCAATATATTAAATAGTGTCTAGGTACATCCAAGTTTAGACAAACTTGAGACATCCATTTGAGACGGAGGGACTAGTTCTCTAAACATCATGGCTCTGTAATCCTCGCTAGCCACGAAGGCCTCGGTCATGAGGGTGGGCCATCTTGGCTTGGGGGTGGGCATGCCGTGGTCGAGGCTGGTCGCCGCTCCTCCTACGCCTAGTAGAGCTGCCATGCCATGGACTCGGCGACGACACTTCTTTGCTTTTTCGCCGTGGTCGATCTCGGGCCTCGATCTCACATTTTCCTTCGTACGACGTCATGACTGCTACTCCCTCCGTTTCAAAATACAAGATGTTTTAGCTTTGTAAAGCTAATATATCTGGACACATTTTAGTATGTAGGTTCGAGGAGGTTCATTAACTTCACAAATTTAAAACATGCATCTTATATTTTTAAACGGAGAAAGTATATACTAGGTATGGGTGAGAGGTTTGAGACGTGGGTGTGAGTTGTTTTCTTCGACGAGGGCTTAAACTCTCTATACGTTGCAATGTCTAACTCGTGTACGCCTATGTTGCAATGTCCAGCTCGTGTATGTTTTTACTCTAACTCAGCTGAGGCCTGACTCTAACTCAGCGAGACCTTTTTTTTAATCTGAACTCAGCGAGGACTTGACGTACATGAATCGGTAAGATCTCCTTTCAAAAAAAAAAGATTCGGTAAGGTAGCACCGTACATGAATCGGTAAGGTAAGGTAGCACCGTACATGAATCGGTAATGTATAGGCGGGTAATATCAGACTTGACATACAAAGACGAAAGCATATTTGACGTTGGACCAAAGCGTATAATGACGGACGAAGAGAGAAACCTTTCCCTCTTTATTATTATATATTTTTACTATAAAAAGTCTAGAGGTAGGTTGGTCTACACAGAATTTCTGTCCAAATTTTTTGGGACCATAATACCCCTACAGTTGTAGTTATTTACAGACAATGCCACCGCTCAGTTCCACACCTTGCGACCGCCTAAGTAAAACGTACTAGTTCGGTGAAAAGAAAAATCCCCATCGTGCGCATCCCCGAGCTCTCCATTGACCGGCTTTGGCTCCCAGATTGATGGCCGCGGCAGGCGCAGCCCCGCACCTGAGAACTTCCCCTTATCTCGCTCGCACGTCCTACGCTTCGCGGCCCGTTCGCCCTCCCCTCTGCTTCGTGCCACCACACCCCTGTTCCCTTCCCTCCTCTCTCTTCTGACGCCGACGACCAATGGGAGATGCAGCCGCCGCCCTTGCCACTTCATCCGGTGCTGCTGTCCTAGAGTCCCTCCGGCGCAGGCCGCGGTAGAAGCCCCACCTTGGGCAGCCGCTTCCACTCCTTCGGGCGCTGATCTAGCCATGCCACGCACGCCTCGTCTTGGGGGCGAACATGCCATGGATGGTGTTGCCGTGCGCGCGGAGAGGTCTCCTATAGGACTAGCCTCCGCGACGGGAGGACTCACCTGCAATGGCTGCATCATGGGAACTGCCTATGTTTTGGGTGCCGTGGGAGTGGTGGAGATCCGAGTGAAGAATAGGCCGACAAGGAAGACTGAGGTCTCCTCGTATCTTCTCTATCGTGCATCGTTAGGCAGTGGTTGATCTGCCCGCTGATGCTCATCTTCACTCAAGTTTCCTTCCCTGTCCAGTTGTGAGCCTCTTAATCTATTTTACTCCCCTTCGTTCAGTTGCCGACTGTGGTGCTGTGGAATTTTCTGCACTGAGGGAAGGGATTTGGTTTCTTGTCCTATTTTTCTGTCTATGGGGATGGATTGGATTCAAGCTTATGCCAATATGGTACTACTATCCTGGCAGATATTATTAAAGGCAGATTGGAGGATAAGTGCTTGCCCAAGGAGATATGCGACAAGTGAGAGAGTCTTCACCTATCGGTGCTTCTACATTATATTTTAGTTTGTTGATACAAGATTCGGCAATTTAAAGTCATGAAATCTATCCAACACTACATTGAATTGTGATACACGCACAAAAATTTCAGTTATACCTGTTTTGGTCTCCCAGCTGAAAGCGGTATATCACATGGATTTTATCAGAAAGATTGACTATGATATGGTGTACAGGCTTTGAGTTTGAGGTCTGTGTACATGCATCCATTTTTTATCTCAATATATTTTTCTAACTCGTGAGGTTGTAGAAGCAGAAACACCAGCACAATTGCTATTCTCTCTCAGTGATCGCGTAGGTTTGGAAAACTACAAGCTTTACTCACCATCGCAGGGCAGTTACAGGATAACTTCATACAGGTCATGGTAATTGTATATAGCGATAGAGAAAATCTTTAGAGCATCATATAGCATTTCCCTTTCAAAAGGAGACAAATCTTCCTTTTGGGTTCAGAGATGATGTGCGGCCGATGACCAGACCACTGTGCATCACACATCAGACTCAATCTCAATGATAAAATCCAGTAACATTTTTTCTCTATAAAAGTATTGTTTACTTCAGTTGGAAATAGCATAAGAGCGTATAAATAATAAATATTTGAACCTAGCCATCATCTTGTTATATTCTATGATTTTGATTTTTGAACAGTACGAAAGAAATGTCGATCAAGGACTCCCTGCGTCCACATGGCACCGTAGCAACACACAGGGTGTGGAAACTGAGTGATGTGGTATAATACATTTAAATCTACACAAATCTGATTCCATTAATTTGAATCGAAGCGAGTAGATTTTTAAATGGCCGTAGCAACGCACGGGTATTCAGCTATTAGGTATAGATATAGATATATCGCTTTGCCAGATAGTAGTATCTCAAGGTACAAAATAGATCTGGAGGCATCCGTACGCTATTGTTTGGGCGGTCAAGCACGCCAATTTGCGGTGCCAAATCTTCTACAGTAGATATCTCTAGTGTCAGCGGACCTTGTGGCCGGGCACGTTATCCTATCACGGACCTACAGTACATTAGAAACTTACCTCTATCCTGTTAAGGAAGCAATACCATATACTACTAGTACACCAACTATACTATATATTAGGCAGTACACGTATGCCCGTGGAGCGAACCATGTTCCGGCAGCCCGAAGGCTCTCATTCATGGCGACGTGCATCGGCACAGACAACTCTGCGTAGTGTTCCCGTGCTGCTAGATCTGTCCCGATTCAGACATGCAACAAGATACTCCAACATAAGAGCTGCGGAGCGAGGATCGCGCCCCATCCCCACCGCACACCGGCGCCTGGTGGACGCGCCCGCAGTGCTGCAGGAGAGATCGACATGGCGACGTGCGACGCCGGTAGGCGGCCGCCGTGTTGTTGTCGTGGCTGTGTGCCGCGCATGCATGTAGACGTTCTCACGCGTTATTTAATTCACTCGATAGTTTTCTTTATTCTTTTTTGCGGGAAAATACACTAATTTAGAAAGTGAGAAACGCGTCGGCTAGAAGAGACAAATATTAGAGCGGTGGTGGCAGGGGGAGTTAATCATAAGCTACGGTAGCTAGGTTTCTCCTACTTTCTAACTTTTTCTTTTCGATGGATATGGATTCCCAAAACGACGGTTTGAATTGTCGGCGTGCATGCCTACGACACGAAATGCACGGACCATGTCGGGGCAAAACATGTGAAAGGGGCCAGTTGGCCTGTTTCCTTTGCTTGCCACGTGCTGCATGTCACATTTTCATGCTAAAAGCCTAAATGTGCGTGCCACTTGTACGTCCGGTTTTGAAGATCAATTTTTTTGAGTATTTGGTAAGAGCAAATAGGATGTTGGCAAAAGGATTTATAAATGTTAAATCCTATATAAATATAAGAAGTTCACTCCCACTTAGGTAATTCTCTCGACACGCATCTATGCCAGCTCAGCGGCCCCACCACATCACCTAACCACATCCACGTCATCCAATCATGCAGATCAAGTACATCCGTTATTTCATCAAAATTTCTTTCGGGTCTGTTATTGCAATTAGATCAAACCACGCAACTTCCCGACCCTTTTTTTCGGCCCTTCCTCTTATCCATTAGACAAATCTTGATGCACAACCAACACCATATGGACGCTTCTTCCTCCCAGTTAATTTCACGACATCATTGTCTCTTCATCCCCTCCATGGTTCCGGCTAGAAACGAAAACGACCCTATCATCTTCTCCAATCTCGAGCTCGGACTTCATGTAAAGACAAAATCATCTTCTTATCTCGACAATGATCTGTCTGTTCGTCTCATTAATTCCCCCCCAGTCAAAACAGTTTGATCGATAACCAATGGGGAAGGTGAGCGGGCCGCCGCTTATGTATTATTTCATGCGCACAAGTTGCCGCCTTCTTCTCCCAGCCCCCACTCTACACCGCCTCTCCTCGGTACCGAGACCGAGGACTTTCATGACATCAACTATTTAACATGAGTTGGCACAGGAGATTGATCCTATATCATAGGGTGTTTGGTTTCTATGGGGAGTGACCAAGTGTGGAGCGCCAGAATGGAAACCTCCTCCCCATGTGCATTTTGTATTGGGACATGGCCAGATGCTCATGTCCATGATTTTGCCACCATTAGCTGCTTCACTAATCCCATTCAGAAGTAATCAAGTAATTCTTTCTTTTTTACAATAGGAATGTATTAATATCACGGAGATACTGAAGTGACCCGGCCCGGTAGGGGTCTAAGTATGTGTGGTTTATAGTTCTAGTCCCTAATTGACTTGCTAGCACACACAGTTAAGGATGTAATATCACGAAACAAAGGTCATAATTCTATTACATCGAATGATCAATAACTTTACCTAGTCACAGACAAGTTGCATAGCAGTACGACTAGCTCCTCATAAACAAAGATCAACAATGGAAGACTATTACTATAAGAGCTCCATTAAGAGCCACATGCGATAACATGCTGAGTGGAGACTCGCAACCCTAACATCGTACCTCACTCATCTTCAAGGCGACCTACAACATCAAAGGTTGCAACCACGAATCGTCAATGAATGTATTGGCAAATTCACTTATTTGGTAGATATATAAACTCAACCTATAAAGTACATGCATATTTTGCTAGGTGGAAGTTTGGTTGGATTTACATAAAGCAATGGTTTTGTCCTATCATTCGCAGTACAATTTTCTTTTGGATAAAATGGTACCACTGATAGAAATTAGTGAACTGGGCTACCATCCATAGATATCAATGAACCCAAAACATAAATCCCTTACTAAAGTGGTAACACCGATAAAGTATCAGTGAACCATTGGTACCATTGATAGATATCAATGAACCCTCCTCCCTTGTTAACCCATCAAAATTTTAATTTAAGAAATTGGAATGATGAGATTCTTGAACTGCTTCAGTGTCTAGTCACTTAGAGTTATCCGTAACCAGGGACATGGATAAGTACTTAGATTTTACACTCTCGAGAGGTTTGTACACTATACCCACAAGACCCAATCAACCCCTGCACACATACCACCCAGATGTGGCATGGACGGGAGAAAACCGAGACAAGACCTTTCAGAAATGTTCCCCCAATCCACAAGCCGGACCCATACAACCTACACCCTCTACATCAGATGGTCACATCGGGATGCGTTTCCACAACTTACTTAGTCAGGAAAAATCCATTTGAAAAGTGGTCGTACATAGAAGCTCGTAGATAAGAACACTGCTAATCTCTTTAACCCTGGCTGCTTTCCGCGTGTGTACATATGACATGAGCAAACCATTGATATAGCTCCATAGAAATGTCCCCCATAGATATGGAGGTGATACCATACAAATGGCCTCATAAATATGATTCCTGATTGGCACTCAACCATAAAAATAGCAATCCCATTCACCTAGGTGGTTCATTAAGTTAAGTTGTTTTTCCATATTTGAAAAGACACTTTCAGTATCACAATATTGTTATGAAAGCATTCACAGAAACTACAATAGAGCTAAGCATTCAACTCATGCATTGTCTTCTAGTTCATCAGTTAGGTAATCATGTGGCTAACCTAACTAGGCTACACAGATAGCATAATATTATAAATAGTCCTACACATGCAATATTTGAGAAAGATAAAGTGCATACAAAATAGTAGGACATTTATGTAGTGAAATTTCCTCTTATTGAACTTATCGGACTCACTCTCTTCACAAACACATCGGATACTCTCCGGTTAATCTACACATTTCACAAACATTGCAATGAATAAACAAACCAAGCAGACACATCAATCAAGGCAATACAAAGGAAGCTAAGCAAGCATGCTAAAAGGTTTTGATTATGTTGTAAATGTTTTATTAAACATTTTCTTGATTCACTAATAGTCCTAGGTCCAAGTACTTCTAGTCATTTTGTTTGTTATTGACCACATAGCGCTTACAAAAGCACTAGGTATTATGCATCTAACTTTGGTGTAGATGTGTTGAAAAGGATTTTCATTTTTTCCTATTAGACAAAGTAATCATTACTGAGGAATTTTCCAAAACATTTCATATTTAAATCATTTTCTTTAATTTAGTTATGTCCAAAATAGCATTTAAAAGGGTATAGCTTGATATTTGAATAACACTATTGTAAACCTACATGAGAATTTTACTCTCTTGTCCTATTGGACAGAGGAACAAAATATGAGCACTTTGCAAAAATAATCATTCAAAAAAATTATAATTAAAGATATGCTTAATTTACCTAATGGAAATCCTGCAATATTGATCAAGTTTAAGTGCCCAATTATGAAAACCAACAGTGGGGTGTTATTGTACTTTTTACAAGGATTCCAAACACCTACCATTTGCACAAATTGTATTTAGAAAACATTGATTATGATTAAAATACCCTCGTTTACGGTTTAAAATTTTAAAACAATTTACTTTGGGAAACTTCATATTTTAATTCACAAATGTGCACAAATTTTTGATTCCAACCATATATCATATACATTTTTCTGACCAAGAGATAATTTACTACAACTTTTGGAAGGTTATAATATTTCTGTCCATTTCTAAATATAACAAGAATTAACGGAAAAAACGAAAGACACGCTGCCATTTCTGATTGTCAGGTACACCTAAGCTAGGTGGACTGACATGGAGCATTGGATCACCATAACAAGGATGACCAGATCTCCACCAGCTCGCGGCTTGGCTCGACGTCCGAATTGAGCCCCAGCTCTTGGCTGAGCTCGGGTGCGGTTCATTGTGACCTCCCATACGAGATCGAACGATCAAGGATAGGGGATATTC
Organism: Avena eriantha; assembly: GCA_910589775.1. Lineage (NCBI taxonomy): Eukaryota > Viridiplantae > Streptophyta > Magnoliopsida > Poales > Poaceae > Avena > Avena eriantha. The sequence goes on from OU342743.1 coordinate 151,081,009, forward strand.
TCACCTCACGACTTAGGTTGCTGACGAAGGAGGAGGTGGCAGCGGACGACCTAGTTTGTCAACAGAGATGATGTTGCAGTGGCTCTCAGTGACCGTGGAGACGATGGATATGATCTGCCCGACGTGAGGAAGGAGAGGGCGTGAACGACATCACCGGGGCTTCATGTAGCTCCGGGACTATGCCACTGAAGGCGCGGGGTCGGTTGTCATGAGTCTTGTGCAAAAAAAGGGAGGCGAGGGCTTCAGAGGGTGAGGAAAATGGAGTGCAGGTAGTAAAGAGGTAGGACGGAGTCGAAGACCTCCTATGCACAACGCAAATGTCGGCGGGATGCGGTGTGTCAACACCCGGATTTTTAATCCTAGATGCCTGTTATGCCATACATCGCAATCCCAGGATTACCATTTTTGTGAGACATAACACATTGGATATCACAGTACATCATCCATTACAAGCCATAATAAGGCCTTACACGAATAAAGGATCTCATGATCCAGTCTTAATACAACAAGCAGCGGAATAAATAATAAGCGTAGCGGTGGGGTCCATCTTTAGTGTCACAGGCAATGTTGACGATGGGAGATAGTCCTAGTCATCATAACCATCCTGCTGCCCTTCATCTTGGTAGTCATCTTCATAGTCTGGCCATGAGAATAGCCAGGGACAAAGCCATGAGTAATCTTTAAGTACTCGCAAACTATTACTAACAAGTAAGGTAGTCTAGTAGGAATGCTAACTCTAAGTTTTTTTGCAAGGTTAAGTATGAAACCTAAGCTGAGTTCAAAAGTAAATAAAGATAAATTAAAGTTCTAGAATCACTTAAGTTGGGAAACTAGTTTCATAGTCACAACTCTGTTGTGGTCAAGTAAAGATTCATCATTCATTTCATAAGTCATTTGGAAAACATCTGACGACGGATCAGTATGGCCACTCCAACTATCCATAACTGTGGACACGTCTATTCAACTAGTTTGACACTCTGCAGAGGTGGTACACTTTCACCACAAGATTCGATACATCCGTCAGGCATAACCCTGAATCATCATACTTAGTATGTGGATAATCAAACATAACCTTTCAATTACACACCCTAGTATAAGCACCTCTCCTATGAGCTTGGCCTCCCAGCCATGGCCATCTGCCATCCTGGGCACTGCATAGGTGGGTAACATTGAGCGGTAGCCTCAGCTCTGACCTCTTCCGCGAGGGAACTAATACTAATGCATATAAACTTCCGGCTAAGCCTTACCCAATTTAGATATTGTGGTTGTATGGTAAATTTGGAATGGTCTCGCATCCGAACCCAACCATCAGTTTTTATATAGGACCTAAGGCTCATGCCTCAACATTTGCATCATCATTAACCATTTGTGTTTCTCAACACATGTCAAAACATCTCAATAGAATGACTCATCATTCCAAGGTTTTCATAAGTCCTTTTCACCAAGTATTCCCATCTAAAGTGATCAATTTTTTTGGGTTTAGCTCTAAACACTAAGTTAAGAGTGTTCACTAAGGTGGGGTACTAATCTCAATCTCATGCCATAGAATGATATCTAAATCTATCTAGATAGGCCAAGTTTTATACTTTTTATGCTATCTATAAACAAAGTAAATAACTTCGGTAAAGTAAAGTAAAGTAAAGCTTGTAAGTAGAACTTGGGTAGGTATAAGTCAAAATGCATAACCAAGCATGCTTATTGCATCTTGCTTGAGTTAACTAGCTTGCTCAGTTTACTTGAAGTGCTAGGCTTGCAAGTAAGACTTGCAAGGGTTAGCTTGTAGAATGCTAGCTTGCGTAGATCTAGCTTGCCAATAATAGCTTGCATTGTTAATGATGGCTTGCATAAGCATAATACTTGCAAGTGCTAGCTTGCCTTGGGTAGTGGAGTGGTTGAAATTCTCTTCTTCCTCCTCTTGGTAGAACTCCTCCTCCTCGTAAGCCTGGTCGGTACTATCGTCTATAAATACATACAGAGTACACAATCACCAAACAATACTTACCTAGTATATTTAACACATTAAGGAACACATTTGATGATCTATCATCATCACAAACATCACAAGGTTTCAATGAACTAGTTTCATTTATTTTATTTGAGAAAAGTAATTTCTACTCATTGAAAATCAACTAAGATTTAATATTCTCCAATTATAATATGGGATCATGTGGACACATGTCATCACCACATATTCTAATACATGGGAATGTGATTTAAATGTTGGATCACATTTTAATAAGTTTAAGATTAATATTTAATGATTTAAAGTGACTAGGAAATGCCTATATAGCATTATTTTGGTACTAGTCCAAAGTCACTGCATGCAAACCTTAATATTATTACATATTCAGATAGGTATGGTTAAATGTGATTTTTGAGAGTTGGAAACAATTCAAAAGCTATTATGGTTGATTTTAGAAGAATGTTTGAATGTGGAAAAGGTTGTGTCTTGTTATTTTTACTAGGAGAGATCTCTAACTCTAATTGATTTAAATCCAACGGGCTTGGATAGAGATTTCAATTACCTTTCCAACAAAATTGTAATCATGTCATTTGTTTAAGCATAACTCTCTGGATTGATTTTTAAACTAGTGGACAGAAACTAGGTTTAGTTTAAAAGGAAAAATCTAAATTTCAAACACAGGGCCAGCGCGAGAACACTAACGGGCCGGACCAGTTTCACTCCGCAGCACTAAGGACTGCTGACAGGGGGGTCCCGCCTGTCAGTGGCACATTAAACGCGAAGCGGTACAGGGCAACATGAACCACGCGATTAGAACTAGAATCTATGGCTCACGTTCATCGTCAACGATGAACACGTCGCCGGCGAGACGCAAACCTAGCAGCGCTGTGGGGGTGTAGTGGGGGCATACCAGGGCTCCAGCAAGCTTGGCGATGGGGCGTTTGAATGAGGAGACGACGACAGACTCAGGAGAGGTCGCGACAGCTCCGGGGGTGGACGAAATCGACGGGGGCGTCATTGATTCTGCTCAAAAGGTGCTCGACACAATGGCCGCATGAAGAAAACTTTTGAATTTTGAAATGAATTTTGGTAGAGTTGTTGATATTAAGGTTGAGCATCTCTTGTTGCTTGGGATTTTCAAATTGAGTTCATTTGAGTGGTTTTTGAAAAAGTGTGATCTAGATACATACACTTGATTCCATTTTCAGATGTCATTTAAATTTAGTGTTTATATGTTTTTGGAAGATCACAAAGTGGGCCTTGGTAGATATTTACTTGTACTTGCAAGGGGTGCAAAGAGTGAGAATTGTTTCTGTTTGAAATTGGGTCCTAGGAACAACCAAAGTGTCCTAGTTGATTAAAATGGCAAAAGTGACATTTTCCTTTGTTAATTCTTTTTGATTTTTTTGTTTGGATTTTGCTTGGGAATGATCTAGATGATGTGTAATTCACCTTAGAGTCATTTTACAACCAATAGAACAATCAATCATGTTAATTCAAAATAATTCCAATTTATTACAACACACATGTGTATTCTTAAATTTCCTAATATTAAAAAGTTTTTGTTAACCACAAATTTAGTGATTAGGATCTTGATTAACCTTGATTAAAGATTTGGGATGTTACACGGTGGCAGGTAGAGCTTTGGGAAGCAAAAGCATCAGCCTGGCAGCATGGATGATAGGGGAAGGTGGGACAAAGGTGAGAGGAAGGCAGGGGATTTGGGGGGTCCTTGTCGAGGCCGAGCGGTTCTCGTCGGGGTAGTGGGAGAAGTGGAGGGGGGAAGTGAGGTCATGGGCACATGGGGTGCAGGAGGTTGGGGTGACCACACTGACGGGCAGGTCTCGTCCGTCGGTGTCTCACCTCTTTTGTTTTAGTTGTAGGGGTGGGATGCTATTGGGACGGAGGAGAGAGGGAGTGGGGATAGGCCATGCATTTCAAGGCGCAGAACTCCACCAGCGGGAGGTGCCGTCAGCATGTATGTGGCTTGGGTCCAAGTAAGGAACCCTCTTCGGGAACTGCAAAAGAGCCGAGCGAATCCAGCTTGGATGTTAATAGAATAACATCACCCGGGAATGTAAGCTACCATCACTCCAGTGATTGTAAGGTAGATATGATGACGAGCGAAAGCGGCACAAGCAGCGGAAGTGGAAGCCAACTGGCAAGTAGCACAAGGAAGAGCCAGCATGTTGAGCTCCAACTAGCACAAGGCGAAGTAATTGGCAAAAGTCACATGAGAGCAAGCATAAACGAAAGGTAAAAATTCATATTAAAAAGCTCATTAGCATTACAGTTGGAAGTGATAAATGTAGGATGAGCCTCGAAAGGTCGGCCGGCAGAGGGTCACGAGCGGAAGGCTATGGGAGTGAAAGGGGGAGATACTCGCTCCACCTCCCACTTGGCGAACTCCTCGCACAACCGCGTTGCTCGCAGAACCACGTTTGCCATCGGCCTCAAGGAGAATACTCCCCTGGCCCATGGCCACTTAGGAGAAGGGGATAGAATCTCCAGTGGCACATGGTGTCATTGAGGAATTTGACAACGAGACGGCCCTCGCCGCGATAGCAGAACTTAAGGACATGGCCGACGCGCACCCTATAGAATGCTGCGAAATCAGGACAACCTTTGCATACAAACAGGCAGCCTTCATCTTCGATCATTGTCTAACATCCTAGATGGGCTGCTCGCCACTTGACTTGCACACTCGTACCTCCCAGAAGTGGTTCCCAACATCTCACTAGCAAACAGGTCTGGTAGCTTGAGCCACCACCAGAAACCTACTGTGAGGAAGATGAGGAACTCAGAGCCGACGAGGTCGGCCGTGGGATCTTCCTCCGACCAGGAGGGAGAATTGGGTAGGTCATGGCGCCTTGCGGAGTTGCGGATGCGATGCTCTCCATGAACTCGACCACGTCCATGCCCGGGAGCAGGCGAGTCCCGCCGTGTCTTTGGTCCCGCTACGACCTTGGCGAATGCGACATGCAGGGGCACCGGTGGGAAGGGGCGTCAGATCTCTCTCGGTTTGCACCGATCCACGATGAGAGAGCGACCGTGGTGACGCCTATGTCACGGGGCTCCTAGGGATGCGGGAGCTACCTCGCCCCCTCCAGGTGGAGGGCTGTCGCCAAAGAGGTGGCGACCAAGCGCTCTCAGATGCCATCTCCAGCAAACTTAAGCTGGCGAGAGTGCGTGGGGTATTGTGTGGAAATTATGCCTAGGACCATCACCCTCACCCTTTTTGTAGCTGTGAAGGGGACTGGCGACTCACCTCCCCTATGGCGCAGAGGGGAGCCAGGCCGCCTCCCACCCAGAGTTATGACTCCTTTTTTGCAGGAACCGAAGAAACCACAGTTAATGCGACCAGAATGCAGAAGTCGAGATAGTACATGAAGTGACACATCATTTCTGCGGCTACTCGAGTGCGGACGAGGTAGCCTGGAACATGCCAAGCGATCATGTCGCACACGGAAGTCGACAAGCTAGGACCACACACCATTGAAGGGCGTAGACCGACAACGGTGTTCAGGCCTTCCCAGTCAGTTTGAAGAAACAAGAAGGCAAATCAGGAGCATCGTCGGGCCTCGCCTGGGGGCTTCTGTTGGTGCAATAGGAAAGTGGTACCCTCACATTGCGCCTCAGCGTATGGGAAGGATCCAACCCCCTGGCAAGGGCATCCTAGTGAAGAAGAGTACGTCCGGGAGTGGGGTCATGAAGGAGGTAAGTGACGTTGGTAGGTATGCTTACTCGTTTTTGCATAACGTTGTCATGAGAGAGAGTCCTCCCAGGCAAGGCATGACCCTGGAACAAAAGTACACAAAGGCCAAGTCGATAACAAAGCGCAGGGCGGCATGGGAGACAAGTGTCTCCCCCATTCCTACGCCTGAATAGAACATTAAAGGAAGCACGTGCGCTTTAGTCCTGACGTGACAGCACGTGCCATGTGTTATCCCCTCGCCATCAATTTCTACGCAGCATCGCCCGCGGGCAAGGAGAGGCTAATGACACCACCCTCAGCAAGGAGTGGCCAGTAGCACCACCCATCTGCTATCGTGCTGCGTGGCACGACAGTAGTGGATCCCGGGAATGATAGGAAGGCGCATGCGCGCTGGCCACTGTGGTATCGACCCCCTTTGTAGTATAAAAGGAGGGCCTTGGCCATGGTAGAGGAGGGAGGTTAGAAAGAGAGTTTGAGAGGAGATTTTTTAGAGGAAGAGAGGGTCTATGGATAAAGGAAATCTAGGAGAGAATAAGATGGAAGTTTGGTAGATGGCATAACTAGTACCTCCAGTGGTGTGGAGAGAGAGAGAGAGAGGGAGAGAGAGAGAGAGAGAGAGAGAGAGAGTTAGACAATAGTTGAGAGGGAGAGCAGAACAAGAGGAGAAATAGAACTAAGACACTCTTAGGGAGAGATTGTAAGATAGAAAGAAAGAGGAAGCCCAAGAAGTACAGAAGCTAGTTGAAAGCGGCTCCCCGACACTAGATCATTGATCACTTTGTAAGATATCCACAAGATAATCCACCAAAGCAGGATGTAGGGTTGTTAGCCGAAGGGCAGCCTAAACATGGGTATAAAACATTGTGTGTGTTGTGTGTGATCTATGTGTGAGCTGAGGCCGTATTACCTTTGTGCCCACCACCGAAACAAAATGAGGGTGTGAGAGATCATGGGTGCCTATGTTCTGACACATGAAAACTATTTGGCTACCAACTAGTAGAAAATGGTTGGAGAAAGAACATGCTTAGGATGGAATCCCTTGATGTGAAGGCATAGATTAACATTCTTCCAAAAACCAATGCAGAGAAGGGAGGTGTGGCAGAGTAATGAGTATAGATGTGAGACTCACGTGGAGTACTCTTGTCATTATCTATACGTTTCCATTAAAGAACATCTGCCATAGCTAGTGGGAGGGGAATTTCTTAATTTATCACAATTAAATCGCTATAAAAACCATAAGCTTGAAGGCTATATTTAAAAGTAGATATCCTGAGGTTATGTTTAAACATTAACAATAGAGGTCAATGGAATGGATCTTGGGTTAAAGGCCAGCTTCATGTACAAAATTCACAACACTAGAATCTAGCATGATCTGGGACCTTTGATTCAAGTCCAGGGGTTAAAACCTAAGAAATAACTAACTACTACTTGAGTAACACAGCATGGACTACAAGGTAGTAAACACTACGTAGCTTCCAAAAGAAGATAAGACCTATGAAGCACCCAAACAAATGAAAAGTAAGCACACGAGGTGAATGGAAACCTCGAAACCTAGAACAGAATACTTTGGAACCTACAATATAATATTGTGGGTCCATAAGATAGAGAGATCGTGATTGAAAGGAATCCACACAGACATGCCAAAAAGGCACCTAAACTTTGAAATATTAGAAGAGATGTCAAAACTTTTCCAAATTAAACAAGATAAGATGACCCAGAGTTAGAGTGATACTAGATAAGGAGTAAATGAAGTATACTAGAGTTCTCATAAATACTATTCATCTTTCAAGTAGTTTTCACAACAACTAGACTCAACATTGACTAGTAGAAATGTTCTCTTACGGTCGGTACTGCTCTGATAACGCAGCCTATGACACCCCCGGGATCAGGGCTAGACAAATTCCAGACCTTAGTCTGGCATAAGCATAATCTAGAGCTCGAGGATATACAACGAGAGAATAGGTAACATAATAGTGACCCTACGACACAAAAATTATTACAGCAAGCTCATAACTGAGCAAAAGAACCAAAATATTACAAGCAGAGGTCATTGACCACAAACATCATTGACCACAAACATCAAACAACGGAAGTAAAATTATGCTAATAATTGTAGCAAAGTTAACAAATGTCCTAAGAGGCCTTAAGCATAACGATGATGTCCCAACCCATAGATTCCAGGCTGTCGGGCGGGAACCCCAAGCTACTCATTGGTTTCAATGCCATACAAAACTCATCTCCAAGGAACACTTACTCTTATACAAAAGTATCAACAAAACAAGGGTGAGTATAGTGTGTACTCCGCAAGACTTATGGCAGGTGGAGCTATTTTGCATAAAGCTATATTTATTTGTAAAACAAGACGAAGTAGAAGCTCGGATAATCAGAACAATTTGGAAGGGGGTAAGAGAGCGTTTTTATAGATTGATCCTCACCTTTTTATATACACAAAATCATCATCATCGAGTCTCAACTAGGATCACCCCCTCATACCCTAAGGAAGTATCCTTATGCACAAATGATCTGCCAAGTTTTATGATTAGGTTAATGTTCTCTATGATCTCACGTTCCTTCCCATGTCATCCATAACCGTGGACACAATGTTTTGAAAGATTAAAAACCCTACAGGGATGTGCAACTTTAACCACATGTAGCAACTTACTCTTAATACCTGTACATTAGCCCTCTTGCTTTGAAGGCCGACATAGGGAGGTTGACCATGACCTTAACCTTGCGTTCGCCGAGGCCATGACTCATAGCCTAAGGATGGTTCCACCGTAAGGGTTCAAATCCTGAAGCTAGTCCCTAGAGATGTGATATGATGTTGGTTTACCATAGGCTCTGTCCACCCCAAGTAACCCGGTCCATGCTTCCCTACCTGTTATGATGCACCTCCTTCACTTCCTCTCTAGAACAACCAAATTTCATTTGCCGAAAGGAATGCCCGAACTATGTGACTCATGAAATTGAATAGGTAAGTTAGTTAGTCGAGGGGTTTTCTGAGCCTCGTGTGGCTGTATGCTTGTCTTGGTTATGAGGGCAATGAACTTGGATCCTAATGGTGGAGATCGTAGAACTAAAAAACACATCCCACCATAGCTTCCCATACAAGGCTTACCATGTCTAACCTCGTATCACCTTCATAGCTTGTTCTTTTTTCATACTAGATTCTCTGCATATGATACATCATTAGGATGAACCAGCACCAACAGCTAAGCATGGCTAAGAAGGACACATATATAAGCTCGAGCAGTGCACCCAGGCCAAACTTAGTTATGCTAGGAGCGGTGGATCAGGTAATATAAGCTTCAAGGAAAAAATTGTGTAACAGATAGGATACTCTATCTATCGATAAAATACCACAGTAGAATTGTATGCGCCATGGCAAGAATTGAAATACTGTGAAAATGTGGGATTGTATGATGGTAGGGCTATGATTGCCTTTACCCGTTGATAACCAATAAGAAGATCTTCAGAAGCCTTGTACACGACTTGATTACATTTGATCAATTATTTATCATCTATCCTCACCAGCCTTGTACTTTACTTGGCTTTGATCTCGTACTCGATCTCGTATTCTATCGGAAAGAAGCAAAACATCAGAAAGAAAGCGAATCAATCAACACATTGCATCGATGCAAAGCTCAATCAAGTATGATGATATGAAAAGTTAAAGGTTATTGAAATTTACCCCTAGTACATGCTTTATAATTTTAATCAGGGTCTGAGGGGTCCAATCCCTAATACATGGAAAACCTCGAAAGCACCTATAGGGGTTCATTTTTTATTCTAGCTAAACTTGTCATGCATGTTCCTTTACAATGCATGTTTATAATTTTAAACTATAGAACTCATTTTCTGAACATTTTGATATATTATACATATTTTTCTTAATTTAAATGAATTAGTTATTTATTTTACAAGATTATATCAAATAATGGAATTTCTAAAAATATTAAAAGGATTATTGCGTCGTGCTAATATCACCCTGGCAGTAGCACAACCATATAACCATTTTACACCGTGACTGGGTCTAGTCCGAGTAACTGACTAGTGGGGCCTATGGGATACATCACCTAGCCACGCTGGTAAACATTGCCAGCGCCACGCAGGCGGCATGCAAGCGCCACATAGTACCACATCACACGCCATGCTGGCACATCGGGAATCACGTCATACGACAATGGGGGATGGTGATATGGCATGAGTCGGGAGGCGTGGGCTAGCGCGTTCGAATCAGCGCGTCAAGGAGGGCCTACTATGGGAAGTGCTGCAACCTATTGGTCACCAGAGCTAGGACTGCGATGGCGCGCGCCGGCGGTGCTTGCAGAACATCAACGGGTCATGGCTACAGAGCTAGAAGGAGTCATTGGGGAGAATATCATTTTGCGGCCCGAAAGTTGGGTCGCCCAGGCAACGCGGTACCCAAGTTGATTTTTATCACCGCGATTCGAAAAGTTGGGGTGCCGATTGGTGAGAGGGGTCTTTTGGGTGAATGATGGCCAAACCCAATATTTTCAAATCGCCCCCGTTAAGTCAGGATATTCTGTTACACTAGTTCCTGATGTGCCCATCCTTCGTTGGTCACTCTTCTTAGCCACCCTACACGTGTCGTAGGGGCAAATCCATTACTGTACTTTCCTAACTCTCGACACTGAATCTTGCTGCGGTGGCGGTCCCTTTTCTTTCCTTCCCCGACCCTAAATCTGCCGGTGGCAGAGGACCTTTTTTATCCCTCCCCCGGCACTGAATCCGACGACGGCGGCCCAGCATGTCTTGCAAGGCGAAGGTTGTAGCTACGTCGCCGACTGGATCGGGTCTGTCGGGGCCCAAGTCTGGGGCTCAACACGTAGCAGCGGCAAGGTCTTTAGCCCCGGTTAGCGAGGAGGCCAGCAAGGATTCTGCTCCCAAGGTACCTACGAGCAGCGGGTTGAAGAGAAAACCAAGGCCGGTGGCGGATTATTCGGCTCCAGTGGGCAGATGCAGCACCCAGATCTCGAAGAAAAGAACCCAGGCGAAGAGTGAGAGGTGAATTTTTCTTATCTGTGCCTTATCTTGCAAGTAGATTAGTTACGGCATAATAGAATCGAATGAACTGAAATCTTCCCATTTTTAATCAAATTAGGCAAAGCTTTGATATAAGGGACCTATATGAGTTCACAGTTCATGTTCGGCAGTACACTAGAAAACTTGATTTTGGTTGCAAGAAGGTTGTGTTCGGCCAAGATGTGCATCTGCTTGTGAATTGCAAAGAGGTTGTGTCTGTTTTGCAGCTGGTAGATATGCTTGCCGCTAGAATTCCCTGGGGTTCTAGACAGAGGACAAAATTGGTGCGGTGCAAGATGAATGATACCTATTAGCAAATTGAGAACTCCCATGAGCTTCAGATGGTTTGGGAGTGTTGTGCAGCTGATCGTAAGGTGAAAGTTGAAGCGATGATTGATGATATCTATGCAGATGCTGGAGATCGTGCTGCCAGAGCTTCTGCTCCTAGAGAATATGGACCAATAGATGCTGAACTAGATAAGTTCAGTGTACGCATAGAGGTGGATTCATACATGGCAAAACATGATGAGGGAGTTAATAAGCCAGTTTCGTCATGTACTGTGGAGATCACTGTCGATTCCAAAAACATAACTCTTGATGAAATGAGAGAGATGATCGATAAGGAAATTAGTATTGGCCCTAAGCAGATGGCAAAAAACCGGTGGTGGCATCATAAGAAGTAGAAATTCATAGATGTTTTGGATACTGAATATCTTATGCAGATTATGCGATGAAAGAAGCGAACCAGGAAGGTGTTCTTCCTTGGTACCATTTCTGATGTTGTTGAACAGGTTATAGTGGATGTAGATGCCCCTGTAGTGGACGAACAGAATGAGGTGGTCGACGTTGATGAGATCTGATGAGAGATGCTACCCTAGGCTTGTCATATGGACCGCGGGGTTCCCCTGCCTGTATCTCTAATATTGACTGTTGTTGGATTTAGAGCGTGTTTCTGTGATTATGTTTGTGGAGAGATTGCAATATAATGTTGTGCGAGCTGTTGAGATTTTCGGGCATGTCACTCACTGAAACCATCGTTGTTGTAGTAAGACATAAGTACATTGTAGTTGACATGATTATGTTTCTTAAGATGACGTACCGTACATGTTTCTGTTATTATGTTTGTTGGGACATTGTAATGTAATGTTTTGTAAAACCATGACTGGACTAGTGATGCATAAATACATTGTAGTTGGCATGATTATGTTTCTTGAGATGATGTACTGTACTTGTTTCTGTTATTTTGTTTGTTGAGAGACTGTAATGTAATGTTTTGCGAAACCATGACAAGACAACTGATGTGTATGTACCTTGTAGTCAACATGATTTTGTTTCTTGAGTTGCTGTAATATACTTGTTTCTGTGATTACGTTTGTTGAGAGATTGTAATGCGATGTTTTGTGAAACCTTGTTCTGATTATGTTTGTTGAGAGATTGTAATGTAATGTTTTGTGAAACCATGACTGAAGAAGTGATGCGTAAGTACCTTGTAGTTGACATGATTTTGTTTCTTTAGATGATGTAATATACTAGTATGTTTTCGTTAGGCAATGAAATTGGGATGGAGGGAGTGCAGTTTTAATATTTTAAATGAGAATGTGTGAAGAGAATCCATATCAGGCAGGAGACAGTAATCTAGGGAAAGGGCATGGTATCCATTAAACTATTGTAATAGGCCAATTTAGTCATTGTTGCAGTGGTAGAAGGGTTGCTCTCTCTCTCTCTCTCTCTCTCTCTCTCTCTCTCTCTCTCTCTCTCTCTCTCTCTCTCTCTCGCCGACGCCGTCACCTGCGATGACGCATTCGCCATGTTATCCTTGAACGGCGAGGACGACCAGTCGAGCAGTGACAACCTTCTCTCCGACATCGAGTATTCCTTCCACGATGTGAGTTCCTCTATTTTATCGGGCTAGGGTTAGGAAATGGTAAATCTCTCGATCTGAGCTCCATATGTGTCGTCGGATTGAGGACAAGTACGCCATGAGGGGGTCCTCGAGGCGTGCGGAAGAGAGGGGTGTGAGACGTACGGTATTCCGGGACGGTGAGCACACAAGTTTACCCAGGTTTGAATCCGCCAGCTTTGGACGAATCCTACTCCTGCTAGCAATCCAGTAATACGGCAGAGCCGGAATATAGGTTACAAGGGTTTCGCCTATGCGAGTTGAGATTGTAGACTATTGTGTTGTCAGGTGTTCGCCCTAAAGGATCTCCCTAGGACGGCTTATATAGATATCCGGCCTAGGGTTTATAGGAGAGATCAATCCGGCTACGACTAAGAGTTGGTTATAGAGTACACCTTGAACTACAAGTAACATTATGGGCCTAAGTCGGTAAGTCTTCTGGGCCTTCCCGTAGCCGGATTGGACTCCGTCTTCTCTCTCTCTCTCTGACTGGGCCGCCCGTGAAGCAAAGCTCTAACCCAAAGTGGGCCACCCTGGTCAGCGAGGAATTGTGAGGATACCCGGAAAGTATATCCCCAACAGCAGCCCCCGGAGGCCTCCAAGATCCAAAGTCAGATTTTATCATCGTCTAGCTTGATCTTCAGCTTGCAGAATCTTGAAGGATTCCTGAAACTTCACAACAAAAAATATGATCCGGGTCTTAAAAGTAAGTCGGACCTTTCAATAGGTTACTCGGATTTTCTAGCTCGCTTTTAAACTAAGCCAGAACTTGGTCTCTAACGCCACCTGACACAAGCATGGTCAAGTCACGTCATCTGACAGACGTTCCGTCAGCACGACCGTTGGTGGGTCCGCGGTTCATGGAACCGAGACGCTGTTTCAATGCGTGCGTGGAGATCGAGGAGACGCAATCATCGCGTGGGTCCTTCCTAGTTCTTTCCACGACGTGTGGCGGTTACACTGTAGCATTTGCACGAATCTTGGCGCAGTTAGGTGGATATAAGGGGTTTGGATTTCTCCTTCTCCTTTCCAACAGTCCTTTGCCGTTTCCTTTCCTCCCAATCCTCCTGCGCGCTTAGAGCCTCCTCGCCCCCCCCACAGAGCTCCTAGCGCCGCCCCTTTTATGTCACTTTCTCATCGGAGAAAAATGGCTTCATCATCTTCTTCCTCTGGTTTGCCGGCGGCAGCGGCGGCGGCATCGCCGGAAGCAGCTGCGGAGAAGGAGAGCTCCGAGGAATCTGGATCCCCTGTGCCCTTGACGAGGATGGCCTCAAGATCATGGAGAAGGAGGGGCTTCTCGCCGCCGATGACTGGCGGACCGGCACCGGCGAAACCGTCCCCAACCCGCGCGAGGGCGAGCGTGTCCACTTCGGCACCCATCTGGACCGAGGTTCGTCTTTTCCTCCCTCGGAGTTCTTCTCCGAGGTGATAGATCACTATGGAGTTCAACTCCACAATCTTCCTCCCAATTCTCTTCTAGAAATGAGCGCATATGCTGCGCTTTGCGAGGGCTTTCTCGGCATTAGGCCGAGTTTGCTTCTCTTCCGGTATTATTTTCATGTCCGGAGAAATTCCATCACTGCCGGTGTTCCTTACATCACCGGCACCATTAGCTTTTCTGTTAGAGGAGACCGGGCATATCCCAAAATTTCTGCCAGTGACTCGGTCAAACAATGGCCAGCCACTTTTTTCTACCATAGGGATATTCTGGCTCCCGGCAAAGCTACTGCTTTGCCGGCTTTTGTCGCCGGAGCCGCCATAGCCTAGCCTTCCTGGGATGAGGCTGCTCCGGCTCTCACCGATGATCTGATCCTCGCTAAGAGGCGGATCGAATATCTGATCAAACACATGGGTCTGAAGGGATCCGACTTGGTCTAGTGCTGGGTCTCACGTCGGATCCAGCCACTTCAGTACCACGGGGATAGACTGATGCACTCCATCACATCTTCCAAAAAAGACTCCCTCCGCATCAGCCCCAAATCCTACACCACTGAAGGCTACATCAGCCAGATCAAGTGGCTGATCAAGGAGTGGATCGAGAGGAGGATTCCGGAGATTTCTCTGGATATGTACACAGCGGAAAACCCCGTGGTGCCAGTAAGCTTCCATCAATACACCTTTTATGTGTTCCAATCTCTAAGTTATATACTACAGTGCTGATATGCTTTCTTGTTTTTAGCTTGCTGACCTCCCCGAGTCGGAGCTTGCTCCACTCGAAGGATATCCTCCTGAGTTTTCTCAGGAGACTGAAGTGGTACCATTGCCGGACCTTGCGCTCAAGAAGCACAAAGCTCCGACAGTGGCTGTTGGCACAAAGGAAGTGCCTGTTGTGAAGAGGTAACTTTCATTCACAATTTCCGCCTTTGTACCTTTCTCGAATTTCTTTCTGAGATGTAATGTTTCCGACTTTACTACATTCTCAGAGCTAAGCCTCTCATCAAGGGTAAGGGGAAACGAATTCCTGTGAAGCCCCTTCGACAGACGAAGCTCACCATAGCTTCTCCTGCCGTGGCTCCTCCAACTCCTGCCCCTCAACCTTCTGCAACTCCGGCGATCATTCCTTCTCCGGTGGTCGGAGAAGATCCGGCTCCTCCAACGGAGCCTGCGATCCTTGGGTCGCAGACTGACGTCACCATGGGTGCGTCAGCTCAAGATAAGGGTGAACCCTCTTCGGGTAATGATCCCTCGGCTGAAGTCTTCGCTGAAAACCTCCTCAGCAATCCGGGAGTTGTCAAGTTTGGCCTATCTCGGAAATCTGTAGAGGAAATCCAGCGGCTGGCCAAGCAAGTCCTGGACAAAAGCCATCTATCCCCCGAGGAGGAAGCGCAAGAAGTAGAGGACGTCAAGTTCTCTGACCTTCTCGCTCAAGTCCGCCTTCACGACGAGAGGATCAGGACTGGCGAGCTTCCAACAGCCCTAGTAATCCCTCTTACCCTCGCCGAGAAGGTGGTAGCTGAAGTGAATGTGGGTTTAGACAAACTCACCCGCGAGCAATATGTAAGTCGGAATTCGAACTCTTGTTTTTACATTATGTTATATCATAACCTCTAGCCCCCAAGCATGAAGTAGGATATAGAATCCGAGTTTATGCTTCATTAGGATGCCAAAGAATGAACTAGTGTAGCCCCCAAGGTTCGTGCTGATATTTAGCAAAAAATATTAGCCCGAGTCTTAAGTAGCTTTCTCACTTTGGGTATTCTGACTTATAGAAACTATGTTCCTATAACCAGGAATTATTATCCAATGTCTGTGATAAGCGGAGAGAGACCAAAGCTCTCCGGCTTAAAAATGCTGAGCTCAAGGTAGCAAAGGATGAAGCCGAAGGTAAACATTTCGAGATTCAAACCTTCTCTTTTGCTTTTTCAATGTCGAATTTTCTGTTGTTCTTTTTGACTTACAGCGTTGGTGAAACAATCCATCGCTATGATTGAAGAGGCCGAGAACCTCAAGACCCTAGTGGTGGAGTACAAGGGACTTCTCCAAGAGCTGGATAAGCTCAAGGCGGATCATGAAACGAGCACAGCTCAAGTCTTGGAATCCTCCTCCATGGCCACTGAAGAGCACGATCGCAAGATTGCTGCGCAAGATAAAGTTATCTCAGACCTCAAGAATGAGCTTGGCAGAGAGAAGGACATCTCCCAGGCGCTCCGGGCTGAACTCCAGAGTCCACGGGAGGAGAAGGCTAAGATTGACGACGTCATTCTTGGTATGTTTCCCTCTCTAACTTATCTTTTCTTCGACTTCTATCATTGTCGGTTTTTTTTCTTAACTTGTTTTGTGTATAGGTCCTCTGAACTTGACGGACTCTTCCTCGTCCGATCCCCGCACCCATCGGCTTACCCAAGTCGGTGATCTTCTTCATTACTACCGCCAGTCCCTTGAGAACATTGGCGAGTCCCTCAGGATTTCGGACATGCCAAGCATGTCGGATTTTCAGGTGCGGGAGAAGGCCAAGGAGATGCTGCAACTTGTTCGGGATTGGAACATGTCCTACGCACGGACTGCTGCGCAGAACGCTCTCACCATGGTCATGAGCCACCATGGAAACGTGGAGATATGGCAAGTGACCAGAGGGTACTGCAAGGTAGACAACGACGGCCAGGAGCAAGACCTTCAAGCCATCATGCAGTCCTGCGCCAGATATGGGTGCCACATAGCTGATCTGACCAGCTACGAGATCCCCTCCTTCACTCGCGTAACTACTCCGCCACCTCCTCCAGAAGAAGCCGAAGAAGTTTCCGACGATGAACGGACCACCTCGGATCCGGACATCTTGGCACGATATCAAGGCAGAGTAACCAGCGAGCCGACAACTCCTTCATCTCCTCCTGCATCGTAGACCACAAACTTATGTATTATTCTGTGAAAGAACATGATGCGTTTGTAAATATTAAGTACTATTGACTTTTGCTAGTGCTAAGCTTTTAATCTATTCAGCACTTTTTGGCTTTTGAAATTTTTGCGTGCCTGAAATGTTCACGTAAGCACTTGAAATTTTCCGTCTCTACTTATCGTTTATCTGGCTTTCCGCCTCGTCCCTTTCGTGAGCTGGCTAAACCTTCAGCCGGAAACTTTGCCGAGCAACGGAGCTCAATTGCTAAACCAGTTTAAACTCGGAAACAAAGCCGGCTTCCAGTACCAACAATTCACTACTCGGAAAATACCCGCATCCAGCAATCAGACAAATAACCCAAGTAAAGACTAGAATTTTTAGAGTTATACTGGAAGGTAGCAGTTTGAGAATCGGAAATCTAAACCAGAATGAACATGAGCATAAAGTACTTTCAAGCATTCTAGGATTTTCGACTATGACATGATCATTAGGAAATAAGATGGTAAAAACTTCTCAGAAAAACTTTGAGGTAACCAAAACTTTTATTTCTCACAGAACATGTACATATGTATGATTACAAAGAAGGATAACCTAAGAATAAAAGGGACATAGCTGAGCAATATTTCACGGTCTATCTAACTCATACGGATTTGTACTGCCTCCATATCTCTTTCTCTTCTTAGTAGAAGGTCTTTCTTTGACTGGCCTCATGTCAGTTAAGTAGTACGATCCATTGTGCAATACTCGACTAACTAAAAAGGGCCCTTCCCATACTAGGGAAAGTTTGTGCTTTCTTTGTTGCACAAGCTGAAGAACCAAATCACCTTTATTGAAAGATCTAGTTCGGACTCTCTGGCTATGATACTTGCGTAACTTCTACTGATAGGCTGTAGATCTCATTTCAGCAACAAGGCGAACTTCTTCGACTAAGTCAAGATCATTTTGTCGAGAAATCTCGGCATCCTCTTCGATATACGCGGCCACTCTAGGAGAAGTATGAATTAAATCGCTAGGAAGAACTGCTTCTGCGCCATAGACCAAGAAGAAAGGTGTGTTTCCTGTTGACCTGTTCGGAGTTGTTCGTAAACTCCAAATTACAGAGGGTAATTCCTCTGCCCAAGCCCCCACAACACGTCGTAGTGGTGCTTCGAATCTTGGTTTTAATCCTCGTAGAATTAAACCATTTGCTCTTTTGACTTGTCCGTTAGCCTGTGGATGTGTGACTGACGCATGTCAAGCCGGATATTTTGCTCATCGCAGAATTCAGCCAATTCTCCCATGGAAAAGTTACTCCTGTTGTCCGTGATAATACTATGCGGATAACTATACCGGATTATAACATCCTCGACAAATCTTTTGGCTGTTGCTCCATCACAACTAGTGACAGGTTTAGGCTCGATCCACTTTGTGAATTTGTCCACCATCACTAAGAGGTAAGTGAATCCACTTGGGGCTCGTTTAAAAGGTCCTACCATATCAAGCCCCCAGACCGCAAAGGGCCATGTTATAGGTATTGTTCGCAGCTGATCAGCCGGAACATGAGCTTGCTTGGCGTACTTTTGGCAGCCTTTGCATGTCTTGACTAATCGTTCGGCATCTACCTGAGCTGTAAGCTAGAAAAATCCATGTCGAAAAGCTTTTGCCACTAAAGATTTGGCTACAGCGTGGTGACCACACTCGCCTTCGTGGATTTCCCTTAAGATTTCCACTCCTTCTTCCGGAGATACACAGCGCTGAAAAACCCCAGAAACACTCTGTTTATGGAGCTCACCTTTAACAATAGTATAGGCTTTTGCTCGTCGGATAATCTGTCGGCTCAGTACCTCGTCTTCGGGTAATTTGCCATCTACCAAATAATCGAGGTAGGGTTGAGTCCAGCTAGGGATTACAGCCAGAACTGCTATCAAAGGTGAGTCGGATTTGGTCGGATATTTCTCATCTACTCCCTTTATCGAGGGAACTTTGAGGTGCTCTAAAAATGCGCCATCCGGGACCTCTTTCCGCACAGAGCCTATTCGAGATAGTGCATCTGCTTCCTCATTTTTTGCTCGAGGGATGTGTTGAACTTCAAACCCCTCGAACGATTTAAATAGATCATCCACGACAGCTTTATATGCTGCCATGTGCTTATTTGCATTACAAATATCCGAGACTTGCTGAGCAACAAGATCCGAATCTCCGTAACACATCAAACGTCGGATGCCAATATCCTTAGCAATCGGGATTCCATGCAGCAGTGCTTCATACTCGGCAATGTTGTTTGTCGCTGTGAAGTGGATCTGCAACACGTA
The DNA here is from genome assembly GCA_910589775.1 of Avena eriantha. Taxonomy (NCBI): domain Eukaryota; kingdom Viridiplantae; phylum Streptophyta; class Magnoliopsida; order Poales; family Poaceae; genus Avena; species Avena eriantha. The sequence continues at coordinate 151,100,257 of OU342743.1, forward strand.
TAAAAGTTTATCTCCTTGGGGTGATTTGAGCACCACGCCAGCCCCGAGCCCCCTCGCGCCTTAGACCCATCGAAAAAGAGGGTCCAATATTCCGACTCAGGGAGGACCATGTTCTCCTTGGTCTCTGTCCAATTAGCGACAAAGTCAGCAAGGATCTGGGATTTGTTTGTTGTCCGGGGTTTGTACTCAATATCGAAAGTTGCAAGCTCTATGCCCCATTTGGCGACGCGTCCGGTGGCATTGCTATTGTTGATTATATCTCTCATGGGAGCTTTGCTCACCACGGTAATTGGATGCTCCTGAAAATAGTGTCGTAACTTACGAGATGCTAGAAAAACACCATAAGCCAACTTTTGATAGTGCGGATACCGCTGTTTTGATTATGTTAGGACCTCGCTGACAAAGTACGTCGGACGCTGCACCAGGTGTTCCTGATTTTCTTCTAGTCTCTCCACTACCATAACGATACTGACAACCTTATTTGTCGCAGCAATGTAGAGCAACATCGGTTCCTGAGGTTCCGGCGCTGCAAGGATAGGAGCAGATGAGAGTAATTTCTTCAGGTCTTGTAGTGCACCTTCAGCTTCGTCAGTCCACACAAAATCCTTGGTCTTCTTCAGGAGTTTGTATAATGGTGTGTCTCTTTCACCAAGCCGGCTTATAAATCGACTGACCGCAGCAATGCAACCAGTTAATCTTTGTACGTCCTTCAGGCGAGGTGGCCTGGAAATATTGAGAATAGCCTTGATCTTGTCGCGGTTCACCTCTATGCCTCTTTGAGACACGATGAAACCTAACAATTTTCCGACTGGTATTCCAAAGAAGCATTTCTTCGGGTTAAGCATCATGTTGTATTTTCGTAGATTGGCGAACGTCTCCTCCAAGTCGAAAATCAACGTTTCCTTCTTTTTGGACATGACCGCAATATCATCCACGTATGCATGTACATTGCGTCCGAGTTGATCATGGAGGCAACGCTGCATCGTGCGCTGGTACGTAGCTCCTACGTTCTTTAGCCCAAAGGGCATCGTAACAAAACAGAAGGTTCCGAAGGGGGTTATGAATGAAGTCTTGACTTTGTCAGATTCCTTCATCCAGATTTGGTGATAACCGGAATATGTGTCGAGAAAACAGAGGAGTTCCGAGCCTGCCGTAGAATCGATAACTTGATCAATTCTAGATAGAGCGAACGGATCTTTTGGACAAGCCTTGTTCAAGGCAGTATAATCAACACACATCCTTAAATCAGTGGTGTCCTTTTTAGGGACCATTATAGGGTTGGCCGACGAATCAGTATGGATGACCTCTTCTATGAATCCGGCTAGCTCGAGCCGCGCTAGTTCCTTAGCTATTGCCTTACGCTTTTGATCGCCAAACAGTCGTAAGGACTGTTTGATGGGTTTAGCGTTCAGGTTTACATTTAGAGAGTGCTCGGCAAGTTCCCTAGGTACTCCGGTCATGTCAGATGGCTTCCATGCGAAGATATCTTGATTTTTCTTGGAGGAACTTGACGAGCGCGCTTTCCTATGCGCTACTTAGGCCTACGCCTATCTGGGTCACCTTGGAGGGGTCATCATCCTTCAACGGCGTCTTCTTCGTCTCTTCTGATGCTTTGAACTCTGGATTTGGCTTTGTGACCTCCTTCTTCGTTGCGGGCATCTCGGACGGATCTATGCTCTTCTTGATCTCCTAGTACTCCTGTGCGTCCATCACGGCTTCGGCAAAGGCGGCATTTCCATCTTCGCACTCTCGCGCCTTCTTCGGGTCTCCCCTGATGGTGATCACGCTGTTGGGACCTGGAATTTTCATCATATTGTAAATGTAACATGGACGAGCCATAAAAACCCAGTAAGCCGGACATCCGAATATAGCATGGTATGCGCTCTTGAATGGGACTACTTCGAAGGAAAGTGCCTCCGTACGATAATTCTTTGGAGTTCCAAAAGTAACATCCAAAGTGATGTCTCCCAGGGAATTAGCTTGTCTTCCTGGGACAACTCCGTGAAAGATCACGGAGCTATGGTTCAGCTGTGTTTCTGAGATCTTCATCTGGCGTAGCGTTTTGACATAGAGAATATTGATGCTGCTACCACCGTCCATGAGGGTCTTGGAGAAACCATAACCGTCAATAACTGGATTGACGATTAAGGCGTATTTTCCTCACCTGTGTAGTTTAGGCGGATGATCAGCGCGGTCAAACGTGATTGCCACTTCCGACCAGTCTAGATACTAAGGGACAGCCGGAACTATTCCATTGAGCTCGTGGAGAACTGCTTTCTTAACCTTTGCTGGTTGAGATCCGAGGAAGGTGACGTAAGTGTCCTTCTTGGTGGGAAAAGTCTTCTTCCCTTCCGGCTTGGGATTTGAAGCATCAGCTTCCTCCATGTCGAAATCTTCCTTGGTCTCCTTGTATTTTTCGGGGTTTTTCTTTCCTTTATTCCGCATAGCTTTGTAGCCCGCCGTATCATCTCTCTTGATGTCGTCATTAAAATGACATTCAGCATTGGTGTGGGACGAGCCCCCAATTGCGTCTAAGTGATACACACATGGGTTATTGGCAATGTCGGCCCAAGTGTAGGTTTTGCCTGGTTGTTGCTGTCCTCTGCCTTGGACCCTTGACGTCCCACGGCCACGCCCGCGGCCTGCGCCACGTCCTCCTCATCCTCCAGACCCGGAAACAGTAGTGAACACTGCTGTCTCCGCGTTGGGTTTTTCTTCCGAGGTATTTTTGCGCTTCTGAGCTTGTTGCTTTGGTTGTTTTGCCGACTGAGGAAGATCCAGGACATTGAGTAATCCCTCTACATCGTCGTCAGCATCTGCATACTTTCTCGCTGTTTCTATCATCTCTCCCAGATCAGTAACCTTGTCACACTTCAAGCAATGGCGCAGTAAACCAATTGGGAGACCTACGATGAAAGCTTCAATCGCAGTTTGATCGTTTACTCCTTCGCAGGAGTTCTTTGTGTCGATCCATCATCTGATATAATCCCGGCAAGTTTCTCCGGCTTTTTGGGTGCAACGTTGTAGGTCTCCAACCGTACAAGGCCTCCGATATGTGCCTTCGAAATTCCGAAAGAACGCACTTTGCAAGTCATACCAGTTGTGGATGGTGTTTACCGGAAGTTCATTGAGCCATGATCGTGCCGTCTTCCGCAACATAAGTGGGAGATATCAGGTTGCGACCAGGCTGTTTCCGCCTTTAGCGATGCAGCAAGCTTGGAAGAAATCCTGTAACCAGGTGTCTGGCCGAGCAATGCCGTAGTAGGCTTGGATATGTCTTGAGATAGCAAATCCTTCCGGGAATTTTGTAGCTCTAATGCATGGTCCGAAGCACTTTGGGCCCATGTACACGTCATCATTTTCATAGCACCGAGCTTCTATGTTGGAGTTGATCCTGTGCCTTGCATCGTTCGGGGATAGAAATCGTCTCGAATGTCGGCTGCGGCTGTAGTGCCCTGGAGCCGAACTTCGGCTTCTTCCACCACCTCCTCCGCCATGTCGTCCTCCTTGACCTCCTTGGGGGCCGTTGTGATAACTGTGTGGTGGAGAGGGTGGCGCAGCTGGATAGGTTCCGGCTGATTGCCGGCCTCCGTCCGGAGCGTCATTATTCCGGTTCCAGGGAGGTTCTTGACTATGACAAGCCCCCTGCCGGCTTGTTCCAGCGTGGTTTCTGTCGTTCCTTCGTCCGTCGTTCCCACCATGGTGAGGCTCAGCCGGACGGCTCTCATGTCTAGGAGGTGGCATTCTCTGACGATCCTCCTCCCGACGTTTCTCCTTATCTTCTCCCTTTCGATCGTTGAATTCTCATCGGGGAGGATTCCTCGGATTCAGTGCAGCGATCGCGTCTTTCTCGGGTGCTGGAGTGACATTGCCCCAGTTATGTGTAGCTCTGCGATGCTGTCCCGACGATCCGGTTCTTGAATAATTGTCTTCCCAGCGTTCGGGGTGATGGTACTGCGCCCGAACGTAATGGGATCTTACGTCAGCCCATGCCGGATCTGTGCGACATTGGTCAGAATCCGAGACCAGTTTTTGACTTCTGGACAGGGCGACCTTCTGCTGCTCTAGTCCCTTGTTGAGTAGCTTGATACCCAAGCGTATCTCCTCTGGCCCTGGATTAGCTGATAGAATTTCACGAGCTGCCACGGTATTTTGCACTGGTGTTGGGTATACCCAATCTCTGTTGCTATCCTTCCGTGGCTTCCCCATCTCATCTCCGAAAAGGACGGCACGGACACGTGGGAATTGGTTGTCATCTATGTGACGCTTCCGTGTCTTCTGATGTAGACGAGACATGTAGTCCTTGTTTGACATGCGCTTCTTCTCCACCTCGATGTTTTTTGCTTCATAAAGGAGTTGTTGACGATGCACTTCTAGGGCCTGGGCCCTTTCGTCTAGCTCATCTGTAGTAAGTTCTGCAGCTGTAGGGATAGGTGTGGTTAAAGCGGCATCGATGAGTTTACGCGCAGCTTCAGTGATCACGTGTCCATCCACCGATGCTTCTTTTTTCGGCTCGTCTAGGATAAGTGCTCCATCCGAGTCTTCTTCGTATTCCTCGGCGATTACCTCCTCTGTGAGGGGGTCTTTTGCCGGGGTCTTGTTCTTCTTGTTCTTCTTCTTTGCCTTCTTGGCACCGCCGGTAGAAAAACGGCTTTGGGTCCGTTTCCCGGAGTCAAGATCTGATCGGTACTTTCGAACATCTGGACTTCGGGACTATCTCCGACGTCCATGTCATCCTGTGCTTTGGGAGAGTGTTCCCCGGATGCTTCATCCATGGCTTCTCCTTCTTCTGCAGCTTTGGAGTTGTACTCCTCTTCATATTCCACGGAGAACTTTCAGAAATCTGCCGACATCATGGATTCATCCGAGGATGCAGGAACGTCGGCGTTTGTTCCAATTGCCTCCAGCACCGAGTCGGTGTTTTCTCCAACATCGGCAGAGCCGGATCCGGATCCGACATACCCGACGAAGTGCGATGCGTGCTTCCTGAGGTACCTGAGGCTTTCACGATCAGCCATATCGAAACTTTTAATGGTTTCGAGGATTGCATCAGCGCTAGCGCCTTGCAGTATCATACGTCTTAGTGTGTACCTGAGGAAAGGCATGTATGTCTCGGCATCGTCAGATCTGGAATCAGTGTCGTTGATATGCTCCTCCTGGATTTCGACTTGCACGGGTGGGTCGATCTGGGATCCGGCTTCTCCAGGGAGATCCACTCTATATTTGACTTGGATCGTGAGGTCTTCTTCAGGCTCAGATTTCTCCACTATCTCCGCAACTGGTGCGGGCTGGGTGGGATTAGGGTTTTCTGAGATCCGGAACTCTACCGCCTCTACAGACAAACGGGACCCAGAAGATTCTTCTGCTTCTATCATCACCGCTGGGGTGGGTTGGGCAGGTTTAGCGAAACCGATGTAAACATCGATCTCACCAAAAGACATGATTGTAAAAGCAGTCATGGTCTCCCTAGCCGGAATCTATGTCTCGTCGAGAACGATGAGAGGGACGTTGCTGGCGTAGAGGATGTGACCGACGACGATGGTCTCGCCGATTCCAATTCTTGCAGATTCTGCTCGGAACACAGATCCGAAGCTCACTTGCCCCACGATGGGCGCCAACTGTCGTCGGATTGAGGACAAGTATGCCATGAGGGGGTCCTCGAGGCATGCGGAAGAGAGGGGTGTGAGACGTACGGTATTCCGGGACGATGAGCACACAAGTTTACCCAGGTTCGAATCCGCCAGTTTTGGACGAATCCTACTCCTGCTAGCAATCCAATAATATGGCAGAGCCGGAATATGGGTTACAAGGGTTTCACCTGTGCGAGTTGAGATTGTAGACTATTGTGTTGTCAGGTGTTCGCCCTAAAGGCTCTCCCTAGGACGGCTTATATAGATATCCGGCCTAGGGTTTAGAGAAGATATCAATCCGGCTACGACTAAGAGTTGGTTACAGAGTACATCTTGAACTACAAGTAACATTATGGGCCTAAGTCGGTAAGTCTTCTGGGCCTTCCCGTAGCCGGATTGGACTCCGTCTTCTCTCTCTGACTAGGCCGCCCGTGAAGCAAAGCTCTAACCCGAAGTGGGCCACCCTGGTCAGCAAGGAACTGTGAGGATACCCGGAAAGTATATCCCCAACAATATGTGCATGCAATCATGTTCGATTTCAGCTTTCCGGTTACCTATAGGTACCACGGACGATCTACGACTCTGAATGGGAGGGCCTAGATCTCGATGGAGAAGTGCCATGTGACCATGGGCTAAAACAGAGGAGATATTTTGCATTCGAAGGCAGTAACACTAGGAGAAGGTTGTTGGGCTGTACAAATCAGGTTTGTTTATATTATGTGCAACTTTGACATGAAGTAAAATGTATCGTGCATGTTCATAACAATATAGTGTGTTTTTTTTAGGTTGGCTCGGTGTGTAAAGCAGTAGAGTGGGTGGATCTTGAGTGGCTAGATGCACTTAAGAAATGTTTGGCACAATTATGGGAGATGTATGAGTTGGAAAGGTTGGGGAGATTTACTAATGTAAGTGATGCAGCTGAAAAAAATTACAAGCTGTCGGTATGTAATAAGGAGCTGGAACAACCAATCAAGAATTTTCAGTCAGAGCTAACTGACGGAATCGATGGGAGCTTGGTTGTTGGAATTGCAAAGAAGCTTCAGGATAGTCACAGGTTGCTAATTCATAATGCAGAAAAGGAGAGGGATCAGCTCAGGGAAGACACGAAGAAGCTAGAGTACTACATTGCGGATCTGTTGCAGGAACTGAAGAAGGCGCGCGAGGGTGAACAAGGACAGACTATAGAGGATAAAGGAAATTCGACATGAATAATTTATGTTGTGCCAATGCCTGAAAGTAGTTAATTGTAAGACTTGCAGTTGCGCTTTCCGAACTAAGCCAAACTCAATCCTTGAGCAAACTAATTTGAGACGAACACACATATCGTGCATAGAGTTAAGTTCATGCTTACAAAATCACCACTGCAGAGGATAAACCAAGCAGTTCAGTACTAAATAGACATATGTTGTGTTCAAGCGAGCCTGGCCCGGAGCTGCCCGTTTTCCTCCCTAAGATTGGCCAGTTCCTTTAGTACTATGTCGTGCTTCAGCTGTAGGTTCCAGCGCTCCATCACGGATTGGAGAATTTTGTCTGTAGCCATACAATTTTCCTTCGAGATCCCTTTCATGATCTCTGTCTGCTTCCTAGCCGAGGCGCGACCTTCACTGTGTAGCTTCGCCCAGCCGCCGTTTAACTCCTTCAGTTTCTGGCACTTGTCAAAAAGGACTGCGAGTTCAGCGCGCAGTTGGTCAAAGGCCAGTTTTTGGGAATTCTGCTTCTCCCTTTGGATTGCTATCTTGTCATTTAGCCAGATCACCAGGTCCTGGTCGATCTTTCGCCTCTTTCTTGCAACAAAAATACATAGTATGGTTTGTTCAGTTCACTAGGACAAGCTGGTTAGTTTCTATAATTAACTTAATCGACTAGTGGCACTATCATAATTTCAAGGAAGAAGCAATCTAGGACTAATCAACATTTTATGAATCGACTAGTGGCACTGTCATAATTTCAATTTCAAAGACAAATAAGATTTATCTGCAGTTTAGTGTGCTGTGGGTTTTTCCCAACATCACCAAATAGTAGTGGGAGAGTGGCAAACTCATAATGCAGAAACCCATGTACAGATACATAATGGAAAGAGAACATGGTGTCCATTCATGAACAAGAACACCAACACATGTCCAGATAGATAAGGAGTTGCCCTAGTATTCTTATTGCACCCTGACATGGGTATACCCTACAGGTACTCGAGCTTGGTATATACGGTCCAAATACGTTCATGCCCACGGTGTCGCCAAGGCCCAAACGAGGGACTCGAGTAACCTACGGACTCTCGATTGCTTGAAGAACAAGAAGAAGTTAAAGATAGAAAGTTTGAAGGGGAGATACCCTAACTTGTAACTGACTCGACCTGCTACCCGATAGCTAGCCTATCTATATAAAGGCTAGGAGGGGGCGGCGAGGAGGACACACACAACCCTAGTTTCCACAACCCTCACCAGATTGCATCTACGCATCATTGTAACTTTCGATTCCTTCGATAATTCCACGAGCAGACAAGCAGGAGTAGGGACCTCTACGAGGCCTGAACTTGGGTAAATCTTTGTCCCCTGTGTGCTTGTTTGCTAGCCGATAGATGTCTCCAGCGCTCCCTCCTTCTCCAAAACCCATGTCCATAACAATGGGCATTGATGAGTTAAACCCTCGTCACACCCTATAATGGGAAGCAAACATGGGCATTTCTCCCTGAACCCTAAACATTACAAAAGGAGTGGAGGACAAACTGATATTCGTGTCCCCGCTAACGGGAATCAGACTTGGGCATTGCTCCGATACGCCTCGAGACATGCCCTTAGCTCCTCGTTCTCTTTCCGAACACCCTTGAGTACGGTGATCCCTCTGCTCATGTCCGCCTTCATCTCCTTGACTACATCCAGGCAATGGTTCCTGTCATGGTAGGCTCGGATGGTAGCCTTGGTGTCCTCGACGCGTCCTCTGGGTGCCTTGCTGACTTCATCCTGCAGGAGAATGCACCTTTCCACGAGATTCTTCTTCTCCTCTGTGAGCTCGTTGATTATATTGATGGCTTGTTCTTGCCTATTCAAGTTACGGTCGAGCACTTTCTGCAGCCTAACGACATCGTGTGCAAAATCTAGCGAGATCTCCTTCTGCATAGATAATTGCTTGCATAGGCTCTCATTAGCTTGTGTGAGGGAGCATGCAAGCTCGTGTTGGTTGGCAATCTTGGAACTGATCGCGGCCACCTTGTCACGGTACTTGGCCTTTGATTTCTGCATCGTTCATGTTAATTGAAATAGGAATTCTACAATTACACTCCAGGTCCTAGGTGAATACTAATGAAGATAAAAAAATCCCCATTGAATCTATTGGCCGTAGTGTTAAAAAATGGACCTAGAGATCTATTCATGACCACGATAAACTAATCATAATCACAAAAAATCCATAGTGAATCTATGAACAGCGGTATTAAGGAAAGACCAAGAGATCCAGTTATATTCATGAAAACTAATACAACTCGTAAAAGAAGAAGAAAAACCAATGCGGGGCGGACAGGATCTAAGAAATCCACATCACAACTCGGACAAATAACAGCGTGGAAATTTGCTACCTCGCCAAGACATGGAACGGGGCTGAACGGGTCCTGCAACGCCTCCGTCGTGGTGGATTCGGGCTCCACGGCCGACCTGTAATACGTAGAAGAGGAAGAGCCAGAAGAAGAAGAAACAAGAAGAAGTTGATTAAGATCATGATGGAGAGGGAGATGGAGAAGAAGTAGAACAAGAAGACCGAACCGGGAGGAGCCCTTGCTTGCTAGAATATTCATCGCCATTGTCGAGGGAGATTGGGCCTCGATGAGAGGGTGGGCTTGAGCGGCTGGTAGAGCAAGAAGTGCCTCGCGACGATTTCTCTCCCTTTTCTCCGTGAGGATCTTCGACCGGCCTCTCCCCCTCCTCAGTGGAGCCATGGCTTGCAGGGTGAATGTGGTGGCGGCAGGAGGAAGGAGATAGTGTTTAGTGTGGGAGAAGAGTCAAAGAGTACAGGACGTGGTCCTGTAGTACTAGTATTATTATACAAGACCACCGTGTACGGTCTACCTTCTCAAAGAAGGCAGGGAGGCAGGGGTAGGAAATTGATGGGACTTGTCTTTATTGCGATGGACACTTCAATGGTCTTCGGCGCTGCCCAAAATCTAGTATATAATAAGGGGAGTGCGAGTCGGGTGGTCATCACGGGAATCGGCGCGCACATCCCGCGTGCGTGTGTCATGTGTTGATGGGGCAATGACGCGTGCACCTGCTACACGATCTCGTCGGCACGTCGAACTCCGTCGAACTCCACGTGACAGGCACGCACAGGATATTTACGAGTCTAGAATACGTTGTGCCATTTTTGTTGTGATCAAATTATGTTCATTACACGAGATATTACTTCTTTCTTCTTGTATTTTGATAATCGACAAATGCATGCGTGGACACGACGCACGAAACCAATGCTCGTCCTTGATCAGATCGGCACCCCACTCTGTGTACTCGCTATCGACCATTCGGAGTAACTACCTCGAGCACAATGCCCCTTCTCCGTGGAATGGCAGGTCCAAGCCGTCCACTGGCCGTCTTGCATCCCCGGCTCTTCGTTGCATCGTTCGCGCTCATGAGTCGCCTGCTGAGGCAGCATGTCGTGTCCGACCGTGCTAGGATCCATCGACATCGGCACTCGAGGACACCGCGACGTTGAAGCTCGTACCGGCCACGCAGAAGGAGCGTGGGGTACCTGCAGCGTCGGACAAGCGCAAAGCAGCAGCCAAGACGGGGGCGCGTGTTGCACTCACGAGTACGGAAAAGAAGAGGAACGAGAAGAAGACCAGGAAGAAGAGAGGAGATAGTTATTTGGACAAGTCTGACTCGGCCAACAAGGAGGCGTTCATCGATCTGTTGGAGGCAGAAGCGGAGGAGAGTGACGTGGACCCGTGGGACTACGAAGAGGAGGAGGAGGAGGACTCCGACGAGGAGATAGCATGCTTATTCGAGGAAGGGGGCGGTGTCGAGTCGTCAGAGGAGGACACCGACTGCAGCGATGGCAGGGACCATGGCGTTGGCGAAGACGAGGACGAACCGGGAGACGGAGACGATGGCTTCGTCGAAATATGATCATTCATTTTATTTATTTTAGTTAGATAGATGTATTTTCACTTGTTTATGGAGGTAAAGTATCGGTGGCACAGATAGAGAGGTGGCACGGATTGACCATGCATAAAAAAGTGGAGAAGGGAGGGGTTATCCTTCCTGTTGGATCACATAGGATCAATGGTTGATGGAGACGATCCGTGTGACATCTATGTCAGCCAATCCGGGCATAGCACCCAGAGTGTGCACATGTTTGGGATCTCCAAACGTTTGGGCTTTTGTGAGATTTGTGACCGAGAGAGGGAAAATCTCTTTTCACCATCCGCCTATGGATCCACCAGTGTCATTGAAATGTGTGTTCTCTGCAGAGACCACACATGGATCCACCAGTGTCATTGCATGTGTCTTCGTTTTACTAACAACCAGAGTCATTGCATGTGTGTTCTCTTCAGAGACCACACATGGATCCACTAGTGTCATTGCATGTGTGTTCTCTTCACAATCCACCTATGGATCCACCAGTGTCATTGCATGTGTGTTCTTTTTACTAACAACAACCATAGTCATTAAAATGTGTGTTCTTTTCACATACCACATATGGATCCACCAATGTCATTGCATCTGTGCTCTTTTTATAATCCACCTATGGATCCATCAGTGTCATTGCATGTGTGTACTTTTTACTAACAACAACTGGAGTCATTGCATGTGTCTTCTTTTCACATGCCACATATGGATCCACCAGTGTCATTGCATGTGTGTTCTTTTTACGAAAAACAACTCGAGTAATTTCATGCGTGTTCTTTTCACATACCACATATGGATCCACCAGTGTCATTGAAATGTGTGTTCACTTCAGAGACCACACATGGATCCACTAGTGTCATTGCATGTGTGTTCTTTTTACTAACAACAACCAGAGTCATTGCATGTGTGTTCTTTTCACACACCACATATGGATCCGCTAGTGTCATTGCATTTGTGTTCTTTTCACAATCCACCTATGGATCCACCAGTGTCATTGCATGTGTTTTTTTACTAACAACAACCAAAGTCATTGCATGTGTGCTCTTTTCACAATACACATATGGATCCACCAGTGTCATTGCATGTGTGTTCTTTTCTTAATCCACCGATGGATCCACCAGTGTCATTGCTTGTGTGCTCTTTGCACTAACAACAACCAGAGTCATTGCTTGTGTGCTCTTTGCACTAACAACAACCAGAGTCATTGCTTGCGTGTTCTCTTCAGAGACCACACGTGGATCCACCAGTGTCATTGCATGTGTGTTCTTTTTACTAACAACAACCAAAGTCATTGAAATGTGTGTTCTCTTCAGAGACCACATATGGATCCACCAGTGTCATTGCATGTGTGTTCTTTTTACTAACAACAACTAGAGTCATTGCATGTGTGTTATTTTCACATACCACATATGGATCCACCAGTGTCATTTCATGTGTGCTCTCTTCACAATCCACATATGGGTCCACCAGTGTCATTGCATGTGTGTTCTTTTTACTAACAACAACTAGAGTCATTTCATGTGTGTTCTTTTCACATACCACATATGGATCCACTAGTGTCATTGAAATGTGTGTTCTCTTTAGAGACCACGCATGGATCCACCAGTGTCATTGCATGTGTGTTCTTTTTACTAACAACAACCATAGTCATTAAAATGTGTGTTCTTTTCACATACCACATATGGATCCACCAATGTCATTGCATCTGTGCTCTTTTTATAATCCACCTATGGATCCACCAGTGTCATTGCATGTGTGTACTTTTAACTAACAACAACTGGAGTCATTGCATGTGTCTTCTTTTCACATACCACATATGGATCCACCAGTGTCATTGCATGTGTGTTCTTTTTACGAAAAACAACTAGAGTCATTTCATGCGTGTTCTTTTCACATACCACATATGGATCCACCAGTGTCATTGAAATGTGTGTTCACTTCAGAGACCACACATGGATCCACTAGTGTCATTGCATGTGTGTTCTTTTTACTAACAACAACCAGAGTCATTGGATGTGTGTTCTTTTCACACACCACATATGGATCCACTAGTGTCATTGCATTTGTGTTCTTTTCACAATCCACCTATGGATCCACCAGTGTCATTGCATGTGTGTTTTTTTACTAACAACAACCAGAGTCATTGCATGTGTGCTCTTTTCACAATACACATATGGATCCACCAGTGTCATTGCATGTGTGTTCTTTTCACAATCCACCGATGGATCCACTAGTGTCATTGCTTGTGTGCTCTTTGCACTAACAACAACCAGAGTCATTGCATGCGTGTTCTTTTTAGAGACCACACGTGGATCCACCAGTGTCATTGCATGTGTGTTCTTTTTACTAACAACAACCAAAGTCATTGAAATGTGTGTTCTCTTCAGAGACCACATATGGATCCACCAGTGTCATTGCATGTGTGTTCTTTTTACTAACAACAACTAGAGTCATTGCATGTGTGTTATTTTCACATACCACATATGGATCCACCAGTGTCATTTCATGTGTGCTCTCTTCACAATCCACATATGGGTCCACCAGTGTCATTGCATGTGTGTTCTTTTTACTAACAACAACTAGAGTCATTTCATGTGTGTTCTTTTCCCATACCACATATGGATCCACTAGTGTCATTGAAATGTGTGTTCTCTTTAGAGACCACGCATGGATCCACCAGTGTCATTGCATGTGTGTTCTTTTTACTAACAACAACCATAGTCATTAAAATGTGTGTTCTTTTCACATACCACATATGGATCCACCAATGTCATTGCATCTGTGCTCTTTTTATAATCCACCTATGGATCCACCAGTGTCATTGCATGTGTGTACTTTTTACTAACAACAACTGGAGTCATTGCATGTGTCTTCTTTTCACATACCACATATGGATCCACCAGTGTCATTGCATGTGTGTTCTTTTTACGAAAAACAACTAGAGTCATTTCATGCGTGTTCTTTTCACATACCACATATGGATCCACCAGTGTCATTGAAATGTGTGTTCACTTCAGAGACCACACATGGATCCACTAGTGTCATTGCATGTGTGTTCTTTTTACTAACAACAACCAGAGTCATTGCATGTGTGTTCTTTTCACACACCACATATGGATCCACTAGTGTCATTGCATTTGTGTTCTTTTCACAATCCACCTATGGATCCACCAGTGTCATTGCATGTGTGTTTTTTTACTAACAACAACCAGAGTCATTGCATGTGTGCTCTTTTCACAATACACATATGGATCCACCAGTGTCATTGCATGTGTGTTCTTTTCACAATCCACCGATGGATCCACCAGTGTCATTGCTTGTGTGCTCTTTGCACTAACAACAACCAGAGTCATTGCATGCGTGTTCTTTTCAGAGACCACACGTGGATCCACCAGTGTCATTGCATGTGTGTTCTTTTTACTAACAACAACCAAAGTCATTGAAATGTGTGTTCTCTTCGGAGACCACATATGGATCCACTAGTGTCATTGCATGTGTGTTCTTTTTACTAACAACAACCAGAGTCATTGCATGTGTGTTATTTTCACATACCACATATGGATCCACCAGTGTCATTTCATGTGTGCTCTTTTCACAATCCACATATGGGTCCACCAGTGTCATTGCATGTGTGTTCTTTTTACTAACAACAACTGGAGTCATTTCATGTGTGTTCTTTTCACATACCACATATGGATCCACTAGTGTCATTGAAATGTGTGTTCTCTTTAGAGACCACGCATGGATCCACCAGTGTCATTGCATGTGTGTTCTTTTTACTAACAACAACCATAGTCATTAAAATGTGTGTTCTTTTCACATACCACATATGGATCCACCAGAGTCATTGCATGTGTGTTCTTTTCACAATCCACCTATGGATCCACCAGTGTAATTGCATGTGTGTTTTTTACTAACAACAACCAGAGTCATTGCATGTGTGCTCTTTTCACAATCCACATATGGATCCACCAGTGTCATTGCATGTGTGTTATTTTCACAATCCACCTATGGATCCACCAGTGTCATTGCTTGTGTGCTCTTTTCACTAACAAGAACCAGAGTCATTGCATGTGTGTTCTCTTCAGACACCACACATGGATCCACTAGTGTCATTGCATGTTCTTTCTTTTTACTCACAACAACATGAGTCATTGAAATGTGTGTTCTCTTCGGAGACCACATATGGATCAAACAGTGTCATTGCATGTGTGTTCTTTTTACTAACAACAACCAGAGTCATTGCCTGTGTGTTATTTTCACATACCACACATGGATCCACCAGTGTCATTGCATGTGTGCTCTCTTCACAATCCACCTATGGATCCACCAGTGTCATTGCATGTGTGTTCTTTTTACTAACCACAACTAGAGTCATTTCATGTGTGTTCTTTTCACATACCACATATGGATCCACCAGTGTCATTGAAATGTGTGTTCTCTTTAGAGACCACGCATGGATCCACCAGTGTCATTGCATTTGTGTTTTTTTACTAATAACAACCAGACACTACTAGGAAACAGCCTATAAATAGACAAGATGTTCAGTGGCGCATATGCGAAACCATGCGCCACAGGAAAACATCAGTGGCGCACCAGAAAACATGCGCCACAGAAGTCTCCAGAGTATGTGCCACAGAAGATTGGTGGGACCCATCAGCCGGGGTGGGTTGATCCAAGTTCTGTGGTGCATTTTGAGATATGTGCCACAAAATTTGCCTCTTCTGTGGCGCATATTTTCTTATGCGCCACAGAGCATGGAGGGGGGCCCCACCACGGTATCTAATTCACCCAAGTTCTGTGGCGCATGTTCTGATATGCGCCACAGATGTGTTGCACTTCTGTGGCGCATATCCCAACATGCGCCATAGAACTTGGAGGTGGGCCCCAGAGAGGGAATCTAATTCACCCACTTCTGTGGCGCATATGGACATATGCGCCATAAATGTTTCAGCACCTGTTGCGCATTTTCTCCATATGCGCCACAGATGAGGGCGTCTAGATCCATGTTAAAAAGGTGACAAAAGCTAGCTCTCTCTTATCTATCTATCCACCACCACCCATTTCACATCTCTACCTCCTCCCAACTCGTCTTCCTCCTCCCTCACACCCCATCTTGCCCATAGTTTCTCCATTTTCTTGTAACTAAACCTACTTTAATCCATAGATTGGTAAGTGGAAGCTCCACTCCAACTTCTAGATCTAAAAGTTCCTTACTTTTCTCTCTCACATCTCTATTTGTTTACTAATTTCCTCTCCACAAACTTGCATTGTAGATCTATTTGTCCACACTCTCTCATCGCGCGGTCTCGTCTCGCTATTATTGTGTCTACTAGGTGAGTACTTGGGCATGAACATGTAGGTGAAGCTTGTCGCACGGGCGGTGTGTGTGTGCTATCCATGGCAAGACGATGTGTGCGGTGCATGAATGTTTGCAATGGGAGGAAGTTTTTTGTTGGTTGCTTGTTGTTGTCGGGCCCGGCCGGTGTGGTTGCATGCATATTTACCGAAATGTTGATTCATTTCCATTTCGGCAAATTTTTGCACTACCCATATGTCCTAATTTTAGGAAAGGTCATGCCGAATTTTTTCCGGCTAGCATTCATTCATGTGTGTGTTCATATGGTGTGGTTCTCACCTATACTCTCTGTTTTGACCGCTCAGGCAACCATGGTCCTCACGATGAGAGAAGGTCGAATTGCTATGTACAAGAAAGGCGCGAAGGAGGACATGATTCTGAACAAAAAGACCATGATAAGATGTCCATGTCGAACATGCAAACTGCAGCACTGGATCGACCTTGAATCTGGACAATTGGAGGGTCACCTACTCAGGGGAGGTTTCATGCGCGACCTCAATGAGGCACCGGCAGGACATGGTGGTGGTAACGAAGACGTGGGCGGGCGAGAAGACGAAGAGTCTACCAGGCATAATCATCATGATGAAGGAGATGCCAGCGGGCATGATCATCATGATGAAGGAGATGCCGGTGGGCATGATCAACATGGAGAAGGAGATGGCAACGGGCATGATCATGATCATGAAGAAGGAGAAGACGCGAATACACAGAAGCTGCTAACTTCGGTCTTGCAGGACCCTCATGTTCAAGAACTGCTCCTCAAGGAGACCAGCAACGACAAAGCTGCAGCCAGAGAGAAAGCCAAGCTGGCCCAAATGGAGGTAGACGGGATGACTCCATTGTATCCTGGGTGTCGCCTCGAGGATACACGTTTGAGTGTAACGCTCAAGGCTCTGGAGATGAAGGCCGAACACAAATGGACCGACGTGAGCTTCAACGCGAACATGGAATACTAGCATGACCGACTTCCTAAGGGGAACACATTGCCAACAAGTATCGAGGAGGCCAAGAAAATCGTGTGCCCGCTCGACCTACCACACATTAAATACCACGCATGCATCAATGATTGCGCACTTTATCGGAATGAGTACGCGGATAGAACCACATGTCCGGTGTGTGGCCAAGGACGGTACAAGAGAGGGAACAAGAAAGTTCCTCGAAAAGTGGTATGGTACTTTCCTATCACCCCTCGTCTGCAGCGATATTTCGTAGATCCTAAGGAAGCAAAGCTCATGCAATGGCACACAGAAAGAGAGAAACCCGAAGATGATCCAGAGAAGGGCAAGATCCTCACACACCCTTGAGACGCTAGCGAGCGGAATGCATTAGACATCGAGTTCTAAGTGTTTGGGCGCGATGCAAGGAACATCAGGCAGGGTATGAGCACCGCTGGACTCAATCCTTTTGGAAACCAGAGTAGCTCGCATAGCACCTGGACCGTGTTTGTATGGCCGTACAACCTCCCCCCGTGGCTATGCTCGAAGCAAAGGTATGTACACATGAGCATTCTTATTCAGGGGCCGAAACAACCAGGTATCGATATGCATCTGTATCTCGGGCTATTGAGAGAGGAGTTAGCCACCTTGTGGGAGACGCCGGCCCATACGTGGGACGCCTACACTAAAGAATATTTCCATCTGAGAGCCACGTTGCTCACGACCGTGCAGGACTATCCTGGTCACGCATATGTATCGGCCCAGGTGAACCACGGACACAATGCATGCGTCAAGTGCATGGATGAGACACCGCATCTCCAGCTACCAAGGGATCCCGGGTCTTCGAAAACCGTGTTCCAAGGTACTCGAAAGTGGCTCCGCATGGATCACCCATGGAAAAAAGTGGTGACCTGTTCAATGGTAAGGACGAGCTCGAAAGAGCCCCGCGTCCGAGGAGCAGCGAAGAAATCGAGGAGCTTTTGAATAATTGGGTAGATTGCCCTACGCCTGGAAAAAAAGACCGAGGACAAAGCCGCTGCTGGGTGTGTGGAAAGCAAGGTCTGTTTTTTGGGACCTGCCGTATTGGAAGGTCCTTCACACTCCCCATAGCCTCGATGTAATGCACATCACGAAGAACGTTACCGAGAGTCTGCTTGGCACTCTACTGAACATGCCGGAGAGGACCAAGGATGGGCCGAAAGCAAGAAAGGACCTTAAATTGCTTGGCATAAAGAAAGATCTTCAGTACCCTGATAGTGATGATGATGATGATGATGATGATGATCACATGGAAGGGACTCAAGGTTGCCGCAAAAGAGTTAAGAAGAATGAGGTGGTGCTTCGCGCTGCCTACTTTACTCTGAGTCTGGAGGAGCTCGAGCAGTTTTTTAGGTGCCTCTTAGGAGTGAAAGTTCCTCACGGTTACTCGGGGAAGATAAGCAGATATCTGGACGTGGCGAAGAAGAGGTTCAGCGGTATGAAGTCTCACGAATGTCATGTGCTGATGACGAAGATACTCCCCGTTGCGATCCGTGGGATAATGGATGAGCATGTCCGTGAGACGTTGTTTGGCCTCTGTAACTTTTTCGACGTCATATCTAGGAAGTCGATCAGTGTGAAGCAGCTCGACAGGCTACAGGAAGAGATCGTGATGATACTATGCGAGCTTGAGATTTATTTCCCGCCCGCATTCTTCGACATCATGGTGCATCTGCTTGTACATGTCGTGGACGACATCATCCAGCTCGGGCCGACATTCCTGCACAACATGATGCTATTTGAAAGGCTAAACGGTGTCATCAAAGGATTCGTTCGCAGCAGGTCTCATCCAAATGGAACGAGGATGTTGGAATATGGAAGGAGATGCCAAGGGATTTCTGATCTACGAGTGATCTCCTTCTGCCAGAATTACCTAACCACCGAGAACGAGCATGTTGGAATACCCACAAAGAAGCACCTCAGCAGGCTCGGTGGATATGGTCACCGCGAGGGCTGCTGCTCACTACATGTCGGTATTGATGGTCGACGCATTGATTTTGAAAGGGCACACTAAGTCGCTCTACAACACATTGAAGTGGTCGGCCCTTGGGTCGAAGAGCACATAAGCTTAATTGAGCAGGAGTACGTCGACCATGGCCGGCCGAGGAAGAAGGGAGACGTAACTAGAGAGCACAACTCCAGCTTCACGGGTTGGTTCAAGAAAAGGCAACTAGACAATCCCCCATAGACGCCTTCTACGGAAGATCAAAAACTCATATTCTCCTTGTCGCAGGGCCCAGGGCACAACCTAAGGACCTATCAGTCATACGACATAAACGGATACAGATTCTACACCAAGGAAAAGGACAAGAATAGTGAATATCAAAACTCAGGAGTAACTATGTTATCCTTTGTTGATGACGAGGCTACTTTGATGGAAAGATTCTACGAAAGGATCAAGGAGATATGGGAGCTCGACTACTGTGGGGAGATCGTACCGATGTTCCGTGTTAGATGGGCCAAGAATGTGGAAAAAGAAGGCCGCTATTTCACCACAATGGTTATACCAGATGCCAAATCAACGAAGAACTCCTCCACAAAAAATGAGCCTTGGGTACTCGCTAGCCAAGTTGATCAATGCTTTTTTATTACCGACCTGTCAAAGCCCAACCGTGTTGTAGTTAGGAGGGGCAAGAGGAGCATCATCGGAATGGAAGGAGCCGCCAACGAGCAAAACTTCGACCAAAACGATGACCCAAAGATCGAAGAGGAATTCGACAAGTACTTCGACATGCCTACTACTACTAAAGTAAGAAGGAAAACCACAATGCCTACTAAAGGTTGTCCATTCACAAGAAGAAATCTCAAAGTGCACGGGCTAAAGTATTCAACCACAGCGAAAAAGGGCAAGAAGATTGTGAAGAGACACTAGCTCGACACATCACATGATTGTATATGTTCAGAGAGAGAGTTTTTTCAATAAATATGAATGTTTGTATATGTTCTTGCTTTATTTTAGACATATATATAATTAAAAACACATTACATGATTGTATATGTTCGGGGAGAGAGTTTTTTGAATAAATATGAATGTTTGTATATGTTCTTGCTTTATTTTTAAAAATATATAATTAAAAATAGATCTATAATTAAACAGATCTATAATTAAAAATATGTTCTTGCTTTATTTTTAAACAGATCTATAATTAAAAATATATTTTAAAAAAATAAAAAAGTGTGAGACAGCCAGGATTTCAACCTAGCTACCCTAGGTTTAGAATGGCACAAGCAAGCAGCAGAGACCACTAAGGCAAGTGTGTGATCTTGTCATACTACCACGCGTGCTGCGTTTTGTACTAAGTCCACATGTTTTGTGGCGCATTTCGGCAATATGAGCCACATAAGTTCCAACTTTTGTGGCGCATATTGCCGAAATGCGCCACATAACCTATGGACTTTGCGAAATAAACGGTTCAGCCTTCATTCCCCTTCTCCCCATATTTAGTCACTGCCGCGCGCTAGCCCTAGCCCTAGACCTCGCTGCCAGAGCCGCCACCGCCGCGCTAGCCCTTGCTGTCGGAGCCGCCACCGCTGCGCCGCCCGGCGAACCAGTGGAGGAGGATCCGCCCGAAATACCCGTGGAGGAGGATCCGCCGGAGGAGGAGCCGCCCTGCAGCCCGTGGATGAGGAGCTACCGCGCCGGACCCTGCAACCCTCGTCGTCGTCAACCACCGCAGCAAGTTCATTCGCCACCCCCCCCACGCCCCACCCCCCTCTGATGCTCTTCCCCTTTCTCTCCATTTATTCCTAAATGCATTACTTTTTCCACTAGGAACCAATACCAATTCATCGTCCATGTAATTTTTCTTTGTACTCAATAAAAAGGAATGAAGACAACAAAGTTATGCATTTAGGAATAGATGGAGCCCACGAATATCAGATTGTCAAGAATGGCATCTTCTGATCTTGAACTGAAAGCAGTTCCTATAGAAAAACAAGTACGTCTACCAACTGTAGCATGAACCCCAACACAATATACCCAAAAACAACAACTGAGCAAGCAAGACTGGATTGAATTCCTACATATCGAATCCTGAAGGACCCCCAAATCTACAGATTCTATGGGCAAAAAGTGGGGCATGCACTGTTTCAAGGTATATGCAAAAGACTGGCACGAGCTTAGTATTAATAGCGCTTCCCAATCCTACTACAAATTGCTGCTGGCTTCGATCAGGTTGTCTTGGCCTTCACGACCCTTCTCTTTGAGTGCCTCCTTGGCATGGAGTTCTTCATCCCCAGGAAGAAGAGCAGCGCTCCGAAAAGGGCCAGGTTTTGAACAGACAAAAGGAGCTGAGTTATAACACACCTGATAACAGCTAAGTACTGATGATCAAGTTGGAAGCTAAAGGTTTTTCCACCAGGCAGACAAAACTGTGAAAACTGATAAGAATAGAGGCTGCATGATCTAGTTTATGCTCCTAAGTAATTTCTACTTGCTGCACGTGTTGATCTAGCATGGGACCTGAGCCTCCAATCTGACTTAAATGGAAAGTGTGCATGTATACATCTCTTTTATGATTGTTTGATACTTTTATTCATCTGGATTAAATAGCTAGAGCTCTTTTTTAAATAGCTACTGTTTAAATAGCTACTATTTAAATAGCTACTGTTTAAATAGATACTTTGATACATCTACTGTTTAAATAGATACTTTGATACATCTACTGTTTAAATAGCTAGAGCTCTTTTTATTTAACCTCTGCCTACTTCAATGCTCATGTATCAGACTGGGGAATGTGGAGGCATTGCACAGTGCTAGGTTAGCATGTCTGTGTGTGCATGTGTGTGTGCCCATTATCCACCCATTGCATGTCTGTGTGCATGTGTCTGTGTGTTAGCATGTCTGTGTGTGCACATTGCACAAGCAGGGTGAACCACATTTTTGCCATAATTAGAGCTCTTATATATATATATGTTATACATATCTGTTATACATATATGTTATATATATCTGTTATACATATCTGTTATATATATATCTGTTATGCCAGAATTAGAGCTCGTTATATTTATATCTGTTATACATGTATGGGGATGATGGTACCTGCTGTTGAAATGTATTGTGGATGATGGATGATGGATGATGGATACTGGGGTCAATGGATGGGGCTGTCAATATGGGGATGGGGTCTTTTGTCTTGTAGGGATATATTTCTTCATTTGAGTTTCCCATTTCTCCCGAAGTGTCGATTCACTACCGTTTCGGTTGAGAAATGGGCACTCCTAGGTCAAAAAATTAGCAAAGGTCATGCCGAATTTTTCGGCCGAGATTTGTGCTAACTTTTTTCCTCTTTTAAATAGAGTAGTGCAAACATGTCGGGAAACAAGGAGTCTGGCCCTTCTAAGCACATGATCAGTGTCGAAGAACTAGCTAGAAAGGCCAACCAGTCATTCTGGCGGGGGTCCCAACTGGAGGAGGAGGAGGAGGCGATGAGGATGACACCACCAAAGGAGGAGGAGGCAACCGTCGCCAGAGCTGCTGGGGCCAATGAGGGCGGAGATCCTGATTACGGGGGGGGGGGGGGGGGGGAAGACGACTACAATGGAACTAGTGAAGGCGGTGGCGAAGAGGATGACACCACCGATGGCGACGCCCGCACCGATGGCAGCGAGCGCACGGATGGTGGTAGCGTCAACCCGGCCGCTTCTCAGAAGAAGAAGAAGGAGGAATAGAAGGAGCGGAAGGTGCCAGTGCTCGCCACCGTCTGCGATGAGTTCACTGAGTTCACAGAAAGTGGCCTACCCATTGCGCCAGAGGCGATAGCTAAAGGGTACGGCCTACAACTCAGGTGCATCGTCTAGGAAAGCATGTCGATCAACACGAAGTACATCAGACATGCTGAGAATGCAGCTTTGGTTGATTATCTCCTGAAGAAGCTTCACAAGCGATACAGATTTCCAGAGCGGTTTAGAAACCTCGAGAGAAAGACCCCGGTGAACAAACTAGCCCTCACGAAGATGAGCAACGCCTTGAGCAGCTGGAACACCCGGGTGAAGAATAGCATTGACAAAGGTGAAAGCTGGGAGGTTATTAGTAAGAAAAATCTGATGGTCGATGAAGAGGAGTTTAGGATATTCAAGGCGGATATAGGTACCGCTGACGCTATAAAATGGATTCAATGGGGAAGGAGTATGCGGGAACAGAACATAGGTAACCACCGCCTTGGAAGTGGCGGTTACAGGGGAAACAAGCCATTGGGACAAGGAGGACACCGAGCTTGAACGCCTTGGTAAAGACAACCATTGGCTTAAAATCACGGACTTGCAGCTTAGGCAATTTGTTCGGGCCCGCTACTACCTAGACAAGGAAACATGGGAGTTCATCACCGACGATCCGGAGGTGAAGGCATTCGAGAAGAAGCTGGTAAGGAATTTATCGTCGATCTCAAGTCTATTGCATTCTAATTAAGATAATGAAGTCAAGAATCTGAATTGGTTCACCTTTCCTTGTCTGTGCAGGAGGATGAACTGAACGCTACTGCCACAGAGTCGTCCCAGGATTCGATGGAGCCATGGGACACGGTTTTCAACAGGGCGACCAATGCTTACAAGAAGAGGTATAAGGGGTTTCCGCCGTCCTCAGCTGGCCGTGTGTCCGGATTCGGTACGAGCATGAAGTTCAAGGAGTACTACAAAGAGGACGCCAAGAAAAGAAGGGAGAGGAAGAACCAGGATAAAGCCGCTGTTGTAGAGGTGAAGATGAAGGTGCAGACACTGGAGGAGAAGGCGGTGGACGAGAAAACGGTGGACAAGTTAGTGGAAGAGAAGCTCCGCTCGATGATCCCCCCTGAGTTTTTCGAGGGGCTTACTACATGGAATGTGGGAGGTCGACAGGGGCCGATACATCTGCCCAGCTTAAGCGGCAGCAACTCGCACATCAATGTTACCGTGTCGCCGGACCTGGTGACCCCACTGGCCATCAATGTCGGGACGCAGCCGCTCGTTTTGGTCACACCAATGCCCCCTCCTGCCAAAGATACCAATAAGGCGCAGCCGACGGCGGGGTGCTTCGTGAGGCACCCGAGCGGGAGATTGCAGATGATGATAGGCCGGCCGCCGGCATCGGCCATGTCTCTACATTAGCCGAGATCCACGCCATCACCTAGGTAACTAATTAGTTAGTGCACATCATCTCCTTTATGCCTTTCATGCATGACTGTTGCCATCTCATGACGCCCAACAACATGTTTTTGCCTTAGGACTCTTCTTGCGTACTCCTGCTTAAAGATGTCGACGGTGGGTTGAAGGATGTTGCCAAGGGCACTCTATACAACCGGCGAGCCGCACGATGCACAACAATCCAATGGATAATGGCGTGATGAGGGTCAGGTTGGCTCGAGTGTTGCCAGGGTGCGATGACATGGACCCCCCTTTCAACCTCAGGGAGCCGACGAACACACGACCCTCGGGGAATGTTACAACGGGCCCTTGACATGGCCAAAGACCAAGATTCGTCTTACAGGGGGGAGCACTGGCTCCACCTCTCGACCGATCGCCCGGCCACCACCTCAGAAGCTAGTAGCCACCGTCATCGCCACCACCAGCCGTCACCATCAACTCTTGGCAGCGTGTGCACCGCCACATGGCAAAGATGTTGTGCCGCAACCGCCGTCGCCCCCGCTACCACCACCACATGATGGCACCCATCAAGATGATGATGAATTGGTCAACGTTGACGACTTCATCAACACCCGGCGCCGCCAAAGGATTGTATATGCCTTCTGTGGATGAAGAACCCTTCGCAGCTCACGACGACCATCAAGCTGGTCGGCCCATACTGCACGCAGCGCCTGGTCTTCCATGGTCTTTCTCAAGAGATGCCTCCGGCCGCCGATCCACCACAAGAGAAACCGGTATTGGTTTTCAGCCCCAACACACTCCGAAAGGCGACTGATGAGCAAATGGGCAGTGGCTGACACTGTTGTGAAGAAGAAGCACTACAGGAAGAAGGTAATAATAATATAAGAGGGTGCGAGCCAGCCTCTTTTGAGAGGATCCGGGGTCAGGACGCCGTCGTCATACCATCCACACAGTTTGGCTTGCCCCGAGTGCATGTAGCTGGTGATCCGATGTTGACTCCAGATATGATCCACATTATGTTTGGATCCATGTTAACTTGCACGAGGGTGTCAAGACACTAGCAGGCCCTCCTTCTTAAAGACGAAGATCCAAATTACCCGGTTTTCATCACGGCCAAGGTGCCATTGGACGTGGGCTTCGTCGATGACCCCCCGCGGATGTATCTTCATAGTGTTCGAGGACATATTCAAGCTGTTCTCACGAAACAACTGGACTATAACTTGGTCAGCCTATACGCGCTCAATCTAGCACTCACGATCAAGAGAGAAAGTACCCCGGAAATCGCGATAGTGGATCCCTACTACATGCGGGACAACCTAGTTGGTCGAAGGATCAGAGACGGCGTACCTCGAGAATTTCATGGTGGACAACAAGAGGAAGGGCACCTTCTTTTGCCTTTCCTCCCGAGTAAATACACACACTCACTCATCGCCACCGTAACTTTGCTTTCTTATAGATTTCTTCCTTTGCCTCTTTTTCCAACATTCCGTTCCAACTGTGTTGCGCAGAGACAAATAACTGCACACTCATCGTCCTTGCCCCGAGGTATTCGCTAGCCACGTATTTCAACGCGGTGAGTTTCACGAAGAAGAAAGACTACACCAGAATAAGGGGTGTTCTCAATGAGGCTCTCGAGGGCTACACCAAGAGGGATGCACCTTCGTAGATAAGGGGGAATGTATCAAGGATGGCAAACACGTGTTCAAGCACGTGCTCAACTTCCCTGCGTCAACCAGTCGACTACTAGTGCCAAGGAGGCCTTCTACGTCCTCCAATCACTTAAAGGCTATTTCGGGATTGCTAGAAACCTAACGCTGCCATCTAGTCTCCGAGGATGGGCCGAAAATTTGTGGTGAAAATCGACGATGCTGATCTTAGAGAAGACATCCATCGCATTCAGATGAAGTTGTCGCAAATCATCATTGAAGATGTCAACATAAGGGGTAGTGCCCTACAACAAGCCAGAGGTTGAGTAAGAGGGAGATCGAAGAATGCTCCGTAAGCAGGGTGCCACAAGGACGTGGAAAACGAAAGAGGGCTATCTACTGTTCCCGAAGCCGAGCGAGAAGAGGAAGTCTTCATCATGATCGATGTGTGCCGTAGCATGATCAAGTGTGTGTATATTCTTGATCGACGCGTGCTGTAT